>JAJOOH010010933.1:0-20592 GCA_029582605.1 Solanum gracilifrons | reverse complement strand
TTCCACTGTCCTCAGGGGTTTTAGTTGGTATAAATTGTGTATGGAACTTGGAAGTGGAGCATAATGTTACCTGTTAAACAAAAATTTCTTAAGAAGAATAATGTTTGCTTGCTTGTTGATGACTGTACTCCTTCCTGCTGATGCTAACCTTGTTGTCCCTGTTATCACCTAAAACTTGTTGTGCTTTACTCATCTTGAGTAACATACACAAAGAATTAAAGTGGCATTCAATTATCAAGAACATAAATATTTAATTAGATTAAGTGCAGACTGAGACAGATATGAAGATAGGATACATGGTACTCACATGAAGTGTGACGATAGTTGTGGTTATAGTTTTTCTTGATGTTCGGGCATGGAGAAATCGTTCACCAACGTTATGAGGGACATCATTTATGTTGATGAGAGTTGTTGTCTTGTTTCCAGTTGAGTAGTTCATCATGTTATCCTCAACTTCATAGCATGTTTCACCAGATATGGTGGAGACAGTAACAATGACTATTCGTCTTTCAAGGCTTGACATGGAATGCTAGGTTGTTGTTATGAAAATTGTGTGTAAGGCAGCAATGAAAGAGAAGCTATTGCAGTAGAAGAAGAGACTGAGGGTGGTGTTTGGACAAAATTATTAGTGTAATTGTTGTTAGCTCCTTGCCTTGATCATTTGATCTCTCCATTGCTACATCTACTGCTTGCACTCCCTGTTTCTCACTTCCTTGTTCCATTTCCTTTCTCTTAACTTCAACAAATTGTTCAGCCGACAACATAAATGTTGTGATCGCATTATCTTTTTCTTCTAGTTTAGACACAAGGTTCAAAAACTTTTTCTGTATTCATCACCCAATTAACATTTAACAGTCGACATAATTAAATTACTAGAACTAAAAATATCACGACTACTACGGTAACATGCATATCTTACAGTACCATGAATCTCTCTACTTCCTCACTAATCAAACATAATTCATCCCTACCTCTCCCTTTTCCCTTCACCCTAACTAGAAATAAAAACTCAGAGAACTATAAAGGGGAAATAGTGCATTTTTGATGGATTACATTAGAGACATCAGAAATGATTGAGTTGTGTATCTCAAATATGAGTTACATCATAATATGAAATTATGGAAGTGTGAGTTGCATCTAATTCCACATGCAAGGCAATAACATACATATAGGTTGATTAATTAGAATACCTCCATATTTTCCCTGAAATCTGAATTGGCTATCATTAATTGTTTCTTGCACATTTCCTGCCACTTAAATAGAACAAGAAGTATAATTACCAAAAGGGTTCAGTATTAATTTGTAAACCACTCAAATGACAAACTTTTGGCATTTGGAAATAAATACCATTGATGGAATAGGTTTCCTTGAAGTTTCAATAGCTTTGGTTTCTTATTGCGTCTTCTTCAATTCAAGCTCCTCAGTCTTTCTACTCAAATAAAAACACAACCATATATGTTTATATATCACCAATGTAAAAGCTTATAATTATAGTATGAAAAATAATTCTTGCATGAATTGGAAGAAGCAGCTGCATTTTCTTAGCAGGAAGGTGTGTCATATATACTAATGAAGAACAAAGATATGAGATCATTTTTAGCATAATAAACACATTTTTTGACCATTACCTGCATTCAATTTACACCACCAGTTTTAACAAAGAGAGGAACAAATCGATTTGCTCACAAATACAATCATTGATTTTTTTTACGACAGGTAGGAAAAGAACTAACTTGATGAATACAATGAGTCTCAAATACGATCAAGATTACTGCACTTCTTCATAAACCAAATGAACATACCCATTTTCTCACAAAAGGACCTGTTATCTCAAAGGTATTTAAACAATCGGAAGCTGCAACAAATTGACTCACACATGTTTCCGCAACTCATGATCAAATTGAAAGAAAAAAAAAACAGACACATATATAACACGATGCAAAGGGATTCGAAAATAGAGTTAATGAAGCAACCACAACAGGGAAAGAACTCGATACATCATTCTGCATTTATTTGTAAAAAAATTAACAAACCTATGAAAACCAACTGTTAAAGAGAACTTAAAAGACATAGTAAATATAAAAGAGAAAGCGGAACAGAAGAAAACTGGACAAAATCGATCCTCACAAGTATAAGATTTAAAATGAAAGCACTAGAGACACAAGATAAAATCTAAAACCTTGACGTCTTGATCCACTCATCCAACTTGAGGTGCACAAATGAAGAACATAACGTCTAACATAAAACGCTATTACAGAATCCCAACAAATAAGAATTAACTAAGACAAGCAGAGAAATTTGTCTCTTGATTTCGGAAAATGTTTCAATACAGTTCTTTCATACAAGCCCGTTGGCATGTGAACTCTCGGAACTGCCTGTAGTCTAGAAGGAGGATCATGTGGTAGCATTAAAGCTTGAGAAGAGAAGGTAATTGAACTCGTATATACATCCAATATTGTTTTCTTGAAACATCTGAATTTTGTTTTAGAGTTGTTAGATCCTCTTCATATGATCTTGGACAATCTGCACCTCAAAAGTTAGCTTTTGCATTTGAATTAAGTCCCAAGTCCATTTTCGAAGATTATGTCAAGCTTGAGCTTAGTTTAATGGCGAAATGGTCTGGTGGACCCTTGTACTTGTATGTTTTTGTATTGTGAACCCTTCTCCTTACTCATTTGTCATCTGAACCCCTGAACTCATCAAAACGCAATATTTTAAACACATTTTTTGACTTGGCATCCTATGTGGCAGTTACTACTAAAGAGCGCGTGACATACACCTATTAGGAGCGTGAGATCCTTCGAAAAGGGTCTGACAGTCACATTATGGCTTTGTAAAGCCATCATCTTCCTATTTGCATCTAACACCATTGTTGGACAAAATTTGAGGTTTTCTTGGCCTCTTTTCTGATCTTTTTCCCAAAAATTTCTTCTCTATCGTTTCTTGTTATTATACGGCTCTCTTTTTCTATGAAAAACACCATGGAAGGCATAACACTACTACCGAAATATCTTACACTAACATTAGGCACAAAAATGCAAAATCCCCAAAGAAATTCAACAAAGTCAATGTAATTGATTAAAACCCCAAAACCAAACAAAGACACAAATAGATATCAAATCCAAACTAAATAACAAATAAATTCGAAAATAAATTTGAAAAACTACCTAGATAAGTTGAAAATCAAACAAAAAAAGTCAAATAATTTTTGACATTGACCCCTTGTTTCAGTTCCAAACCAAACCCAAACTTATTGCCTTCTTCTCGTCCTCCTCACCTTCTCCGACCAAACTACCTTTGTTCTCACCATTTTTGACAAGCTTCAACCAACAACTATAAATGAGAACCAATAACAACAACAACAAAAACCCCAAACTAACTCCGCCAATAAGTCTCGACTTTCACAACACCGCCAGTTGTGAACAAGAAGAAACAATCAGACCACCCAATAGACCCCCACTTTTCCTTAGCGCTACAGGTCACCACTAAAACCCCAATCCAACATAACCCAAAATCAACTCCGAACTCCAACGAGATTGTGAACAACCAGAAATCGTGCCAACATTTTTTACTTCAATGGAAAGAGTAGAAGAGGTTGGAAAAAGGAAAAGGGTAAGGAAGATAAGAAAAAGTTGAAATGAGATGGGGATGGAGATGCAGATGGCAATGGCAAAGAGAAATAAAATTTGGAAAGAGAAAGTTTAGGTATATTAATCAAATATAATAAAAGGAAAAATGACATGGAGTGACCATATATACATGTGTCATTTTATAATTATTTTAAAAATTACGTGGCAGGCGTTTGTGATACACACACAGTTGAGTGGTAAAAAACGTGTTTAAAATATTGCGTTTTGATGATTTCAGGGGTTCAGATGACAAAGGAACAAGTAGAAGGGTTCACAATACAAACACATACAAGTACAAGGGTCCACCAGACCATTTCGCCTAGTTTAATCTATTATGCTAAGTTCTTCATTTGTTTTCACTGATAATGTTTTCCAAACTCCGATCGAATACCCCAAAGACTGCCATGTTTTTGGAGAACAAGAAGAAAAATACAAAATGCAGCAAAACACACTACACTAACAAAACTATAATAATGACTTTGCCAATAAAGTTTCAAGTCATGTTATATTGCCTAAATCATCTAAACCCACACATAAGTCTCTATTGAAGTGATTCGACATTCATGTTCACGTTATTCTGTTTCCCTTTCATGCAGGCACAAGACTCGACAACACTCTCAATCACAAAAGGAACGCAAAAAGAAAGTAATAGACGAAGAGGATACTAAACCAGACGACGTTAGCTCTAATGAGGTACATTTCTTAGTTTTTGCTCCTATCAAACACTAAGATCAAGTACTTCAAAGCCAAGATTTGTATGTTGCAAGAGCCAATAACGAGTAGACTTTCAACAGTCTTTAAACTACTAGAGCCAGGAAGTAGCAGTACTACTATAACTATTACAACTACTACAAGCACATCTTCAAGTACTTCAAAGCAAACTGAAATATCTCAGAGTTTTCCGAGAAGTACTGAATCATATCATAATTCCACTACGAACATCAAAAATATACCTCCATTGCAAAATGATAGAAGAAACCGACCTAATAAGTACAACAACAACAAGGACGCGATGAACAGATTGAGTCGAGTCCAAAGGTCTCAATCAAGCAAAGATTTTTCGAGATCTTGATCATCAAAAATCAATTGATGAAGCTAAAATACGAGCTACACTCCCAAAAATTGTATAAAAAACACAAGCATATAAAAACCCTAAAGCTAAAATTTAGACTTTCAAAGATATAATTTGTTACCTAATAAACCCTATTCCAACAAAATCCTGTTTTGAGCGAGAACTATGATGTAAATCGTGTCCTTCAGCTGTTGAGCTCTTCAGTTCGGTCTGAAATCGTGTTCTTAGCTTCAGTTCGGTCTGAAATCGTGTTCTTAGCCACCAACCCCAAAGTTATCAATTCCTTCTTATTCTCCTCTTCTAAACACAAAACAAAAAATCAATCAATAACAAAAAGACTATTTTTAGTACTTATGGAACAGTGAATCGAACTCACGCTTGACAAAATTGTTATCGGAGAAGAGAATCAACTCACACTTGACGAAATCAGTTCTTCGACTTCAGTTCTTCAACTCTTCAGCTCAGATGTTATTTCGAGAAAAAGAGAACTCACACATGTTGTTTTCACATATGTATTATGTATTTTATTAAAATTAATGTTTTATGAATTATTTTTCTTTGCCAATAAAAATGGGAGGGAGACTTAAAATAATGTTGCAGGGAAAATTTTAGTGAAAATTTTAAGGCCACACTTTTAATGTGTTGTTTTTACAATTATTAAAATAGGACACTTTAAAAGTGTAGCCATATATGTTAATAGTTGTTGTTAATTATATCATATTGGAACAACACTTATGAAGTATAGCTTATATCATTCAAGAGTACACTTTTTAAATGTTGCCAATATAAAGTGTAGCTAAAAGTTAAAAACATGGGCTACGCTTTGAAAGCGTCCCCAAAAATATTGAGGTGCTTGCTTGACTTAACTAAGGTAGTAGGTGACAAGTAGGTGCATCACCTACTTTGACTTATTAACCAGCCCAAAGGACCAAGTAGGTGCATCACCTACGAAGACTTTTTTGACCATGTTATTGGGAAAGTATACTACACCTACTTGCATTAATCTGGCCCAAGTTGAATAGAAGAATAAATGGACAGCCAAGGCCCAATCTTTCCAAGCGCACAAGAAATAATTTGAATGGAAAAGTAGGTGCGCATAGCCTACTTAAATGTGTGGACTAAATTAAAGACACATGTTGGCTGCAAATGAATTACAAGAAAGGTGGCAAAAGAGAACATATTAAGGCCAAAAATCTGATACAAATATCTCATTTTCCTCTTATCCAAATTTTAAGCTCTCCAGTTCATATATTTCTCTCTCTCAAGATGAAACTGCCACCCAATATTCCCACTAGGGTCTAATTATTTTTCATCTTGTTTTTGCCAAAGCAGCCACGAGATCACCTTCTCTCCTCTATTGTTTCAAGTATATTGGACAGTTCTTCAAAGGGAGTGAACTAGAGATAGCTATATGTGTTGGCAGCCAAGGTTCTGCCACTCTCTTCCAAAGATTAAAAGAAGGTTACAAAAACAGTAATTGACGGAGAATAACAGATTTAGATAACCAAGGTAAAGGCACTACTATAACCTCTAATTATTAGTTTATTTGAGAATTCTAGACTTACTTATTTATTGCAACTCATGGGATGGTGATTGAAAGCCATAAATTCAAGTCTTTTGATTATTTTTGAGGGTTGAGGACTGCTATTGTATTGATTTGTTTATGGGAGATGTACTTAGAGAATGATTGTGGAAAGCTGTAAGGGGGAATATTTACAAACTATGGTGATGCACCATTAAATTAAAGTTTCGGTAAGCTCACTACCCATTCCATGGGAAGATTATTTCGTGCAAATAACTATAACGAACAGAATTTGTGAAGGAAGACAATCAATTAGAAGGATTATAGGTTGGCTGCTTGGCTACTGTTTTGATGAGTTGAAATATCCTGAGTTGGTTGGTAAGCTGCTAATATTAGCCTTAATGATTGGTTGTTGTAGATGAAGACTATGACGTTAAAGGACATGTTGACATTTAGTAAGCTATACGATTGGGAATTGTGGTATGTAAGGCTATTCGATTTCCTATTTCTTTGGCATGAATCCAACACTCGTATTACAATGTAAACTTTCTAAGTGCCCTTGGTAGAGACTGATCCATAGGTGTAGTTCCTACTCCCTAGAGCATCAAAGTGAGTACTCTAATATGAGTTTATTACTAAGTGTACAAGCTTACTCTGCCAACAAGTATAATGCATAGAGGGTTTAAACTTGTTTCATTGTCAAGGTACCCTTGGCACGTATTCCCCTTATACAAATCAAAATGATCGTAGATTACGCATGGTACATATGTTTGATATACGATCTGCCCATATCATGCCAACTTGCTTCAATTGTCTACTCCATCATATATGTCATATTTGCACATGTTCATATGTTCCCTGTATTGGTTATTACTCCCATTGTGTTAGACTATCATGTTTCACAAGATCTCTACTTGCTCTATTGTACATTTTATATGTACTTGCTTGGAATATGTATCCGTCCTTAAGTTCAATCTGCCCACGTTCTCCCTTGGTTCCACGTTTATGTATACCTTGTATTTGATATTAGATAGTGAGTATTTGGCTATCATATAGATTTTAAACTTCTTGGCTGAATGTTAAATGTCTTCACCTGATATGTGCTTCAATTTGAGATGTCAAAATGCTTACTAAGTCATAAAAGCTCCTAAGTATTACACGTTCATGTCACATTTACTTCCCATGTCATTGTTATTATCGTATGTCCATATTCATATGTCCTGTACTACTGGTCCATAGTTCCAAATTTCAACAATGATTATGACCACCAAAACAGCAATCTCAAAAGAGTTATGATCATCAAAAGAGCAATCTCAAAAGAGTTATGAACATGCAAACATCAGTTTCAAAGATTAAAAAATCTAAGTGAGGCAATCTGTATAATTATGGGTGGCAGCCCAGGGGCAAATGCCTACCATGGGTCAATCCCAATTGGTATAGAAGGGCGGCAGCTCAGGGGCGAAAGCCTAGCATAGGCTGATCAAAATTGGTAAAAAGGGTGGCATCTCAAGGGCGAATGCATCGCCTAGCATGGGCCAATCCTAATTTGTGGAATTATGAGAATAGCATCCCATGGGTTAAAATTCCTAGCATGGATCATCTTCTTTTACCACTGATCAACTAGTAATTTGTATCATATGTCTTATAAATATTATAGTGCAGAAAAAAGTAAAGAAAATAATGTAACATACACGATTCCACAAGTATAAGTAGAGGTGAACTCTAATCTTTATCTATTGGTATTTGGTTTCACTTGAGATCTCATTTTACATATGGTTGTATTATAACTTACATATTCAGTACATTCTTTCGTACCGACGTCCCTTATTGGGAATGCTCAATTTCATGCTGCAGGTACAAGTTATCAACTAGTAGATCTCCCCAATATAAGCACATGATACTCAGCGGTTGTTGGTCTGCTCTAGGTTGATTCGGGGCTTTGCGGAGGCTTTGCTATGCGTATTTTCATAGTTGTACAGTCATGGATTCTAGTATAGGCTTTGTGGACATTGTAAAGCTATCATCTGTATTCATAGTTTCACTTGTCACATGTATGTACTAAAAATTGATGTTGTTGAACCAGTTTTGTTTAGTCGAAAGAAGGCAGTTGCACAATCTGATAGCTGAATGTATCAGTGCAATAATATTACTAGAGATACCCCTAATTGGCTGACAAGGCCTAAAT
The DNA here is from genome assembly GCA_029582605.1 of Solanum gracilifrons. Classification (NCBI taxonomy): domain Eukaryota; kingdom Viridiplantae; phylum Streptophyta; class Magnoliopsida; order Solanales; family Solanaceae; genus Solanum; species Solanum gracilifrons. The sequence goes on along the minus strand of JAJOOH010010933.1, from coordinate 12,184 downwards.
TCTCACCATATATCATCTCAACTATGTTAATAGTTGGCTTTTTATATGGTATGTTCCAAACACCACGAATAAGTACTAATAACATTTGTATTCTTTTTATGGTCATAAAACTTATAGATAAGTATGTCAATTGCTGCAAATGATATATGTATGGTAGTTCCTATGTTGATCCATGTGTTGACTATAGAGGATTAGTATGTGACTAAAGGGTAAGGTTAACAAAAGGAAAATTGATTGGTCAGACCTAAGTTGTGATTAGTCAGTTGTACATGGTGGGATTAGAGTACATGAAGCTACTATTTTTTATTAAAAGGTACTTGTTAGATAGGAAGCATGTGAGAATGAAGCTTGGATGACACGGGCCAAACGAGTTATAATGGTGCACCTGGGAACAACTTTGTGAACCTTTGTTAGACAAAGAAGTCAATTTATTATTGATTCAAGTCTTAATATTTGGTCTTGATAACAACAAAGAAAACGAGGTGAATAGAAGGGTTACCTAGATAGAAGATACATGAGCCTAGTGCATCCACATCATTAGTACGAAAGAGAAGTAGAGCATTATACAGATGTATAGACGTCCATCAAATTGAATAGAGCTTACTACAAGGTTTATTTAATATATATGCCTGCAGTAATTCAGCAGCCATAGAGTGAAGGGAGAGGAAAAATTGATTATATGTTAGTTGTTCTTATTTGCTATCTTGCATGGGAAAAGAGTCGGAGAACCCTCACTTGTTATAAAAAAAGGAAATATATTAGTATGGCCAGACCTATCTAGTCAAGCCCAAAGCGGCTAACTCTAAGACGTTATGAATCATGATATAACCTTATAGGTACCTGACATTTACATGTTATTAAATTTCATGTTATTAAATTTCATGTTTTGTGGTGCGTTCAAGCTTCACTATTTATTTTCTTTTTCGACCTTCAAAGGGCACCAGGCATTGAGCGTGATATAACACAAGCTGGTAATGAAGGCAAAGTTGACCTCGACCTTCTACTCTCAAAAATGAACTATTGAGGATTTTCTTTTCTATCTTGACTGTAGTATTTATACTAACCTAGATGGAAGCCAAGTCCAAATAGCAGAACACCTATAAGAATTCTTAGGAGATTGAAAATAGTAGATGGGGAAATCAATTGTATCTGCTTTGAGGTGAGTAAGAAATATGAGCAGAACTATCCCATCTGTGACTTAATGCTTAAGACAATGTATTTGCCCTTATTATGGTAGAGTGGTTCTATATGATATCTCCTAGTTTCCAAAGACAGGTTGTTATATAATTATACATGTTGAATGTTCTATAACTTATCTATTTGTATGTCATTTGCCCTTGGTGGATTACCTTCTCACAGGTTACCTATTGTCATAGAATGCTTGCATGTAAGTGTTATCCGCTTTGGAGCAACCTGTTTATTGCTATATGTTTTCGTAGGACCTTTTCTACATGTTATTTATTGCACTGGTTACTTTCCCATGTAACTTATCCATATTGTGTGGGTATTGCAGGCTAATTGATCATATGACCATTTCTATAAATTTACATGCCTCGTAGCCTACTTGCTTAAACATTACATGCCTTATAGCTTTTCTAGCCACGTGTCACGTGCTCACTTGCTCATATTTCATAAGTGTACTTATTGACTTGTTAGTCCACCTATCCATGTGATATAACGCACTTGCTCAATGTGATTTGTGTTCCGTAGTTCATTTTCCTATATGTCAAATTGTCATATAGTCTACTTGCCTACGTATTATATATTCCGTAGATTTAGTACTCATGCATCATGTAGCATATAGTCCATTTCCTACATTCCTTATAGTTCATTCGCTCACACGCTACCCTATAAACCATATGCGCGCTACACCATATATTTCTATAGCTTAATGCCTGTATATTATGCGCTCCCTTTTGTGTTAATCTGCCTATGTGTCATACCCAATGTGACTTATTTATTTGTATACTATGCCCCTCTATGTTTATTGACTTGAGTTTTGAACATTTTGGGAAAACATTTCCTTGTATCATTATGTAGTAAAGATTTTGACCAGAAATAGTTTGGGTATTTATGTAAATTTTATCAGAATCATTGATAAATAACCTTGCATAATGCCTTATCCAAGGGTGTGGCATAAAACTTTAGAGTTTAGATTAACAACTATGCATTCTTATAAGACTCACCTTTGATTAGCATCACAAGATAAACGAGATGGGAAAGTAGAGCCCCGATAGATTCAGCCTATGATTTTGTGTCAGTTCCATATAAAGAAAATTTGGGAGATACTATAGTATAATTCTTGACTGTTAAGGCCCGGAAGCTAAGAACAAAAGGTGTAATCTCTATTTAAGTATTGTGGAAGGACTAGAATATAACATAAGATACTCGGAAATATAAGATGGTAGTGATTCTAAATACCCCGCCTCATTCTAAACATTAACATAAGGATCTGAGATCATGTGGTCCCCAGATATGATCATAAGTCCTACTAGCATTTGTTCATTTGATATGTCATTTGCATGTCTTGTGTTTAGGAAAATTAAATTACTTATTTGTATGAGTTCTACTTGTGTATCCTTAGTGAATTACATGGTCAAGAAAGGGGTTTTCTTTGCCATATTATCATTTCATGAACCATATCTAATCAGACGTCATGCGAGACTTGTCTATATGTGTTTTAGGTTACTCTATATCTTTTGGATACTGTTTACAAAGGAAACTCTTGCAAATCTCCATATGAAATTTCAAGGTTAACCTAACTATCAGCTTAAACCTATCATTTGAGGACGAATGATCAAAAGGGGTGGGGGGAGATGTAACACCTCATATTCTACATGTATTAGTTCTATTTATATGATGCTTATAAATTTCCTTGTGTTATAGTTATGGACTCGGTTTCCTATGCAACTAGTGACAATATAATAGGTTTAAAGTGAACTATCTGTGGATTTTGATGCGACCCGATTAAGTTGACGTTGATGGAAGTATTTAAACTTGAGATCATCAGGTGGTATTTGAGTCTAAAGTTTAAAGTGACATAGTGTATATAAATTATAAGTTCAGTTAAAAGGTATTAAGGTCTAGAAATGGAATAAAATATTGAGGTGCTTGCTTGACTTAACTGAGGTAGTAGGTGGCAAGTAGGTGCATCACCTACTAGACTTAGTTGTTTATTGCAACTCATGGGATGGTGATTGAAAACCATAAATTCAAGTCTTTTAATTATTTTTGAGTGTTGAGGACTACTATTGAATTGATTTGTTTATGGGAGGTCATGGATTTACTTAGAGAATGATTGCGGAAAGTTGTAGGGGGCATATTTACAAGTTATGGTGATGCACCATTAAATTATAGTTTTGGTAAGCTCACTACCCATTCCATGGGAAGGTTGTTTCGTGTAAATAACTATAACAGACATAATTTGTGAAGGAAAACAATCAATTAGATGGATTATGGGTTGGCTGCCTGGCTACTGTTTTGATGAGTTGAAATATCCCAAGTTGGTTGATAAGCTGCTAATATTAGCCTTACTGATTGGTTGTTGTAGAAGAAGGATATGACGTTAAAAGGCAAGTTGACACTTTGTAATCTATACGATTGGGAATTGAGGTATGTAAGGTAATTCGATTTCCTAGTTCTTTGGCATGAATCCAACACTTGTATTACAATGTAAGCTTTCTAAGTGCCTTTGGTAGTGACTGTTCCATTATTGTAGTTCCTACTCCCTAGAGCATCAAAGTGAGTACTCTAATATGAGTTTGTTACTTAATGTACATGCTTACTCTGCCAAGTATAATGCATGCAGGGTTTAAACTTGTTTTATCGTCAAGGTACCCTTGGCATGTATTCCCCTTATACAAATAAAAATGATCCTAAATTACACATGGTACATATGTACATATGTTGGATATACGATCTGCCCATATCTTGCATACTTGCTTCAATTGTCTATTTCTTCATATATGTCATCTTTGCACATGTCCATATGTTCCCTTTATTGGTTATTACTCCCATTGTGTTAGACTGTAATGTTTCACAAGATCTCTAGTTGCTCTATTGTACATTTTATATGTACTTGCTTGGAATATGTATCCGTCCTTAAGTTGAATCTGCCCATGCTTTCCCTTGGTTCCACGTTCATGTATACCTTGTAATTGATATTAGTTAGTGAGTATTTGGCTATCATATAGAGTTCAAACTTCTTGGTTGAATGTTAAATGTCTTCACTTGATATATGCTTCAATTTGAGATGTCAAAATGCTTACTGAGTCATATAAGCTCCTAAGTATTACACGTTCTTGTCACATTTGCTTCCTATGTCATTGTTATTATCGTATGTCCATATTCATATGTCTTCTACTACTAGTCCATAGTACCAAATCACAACAATGATTATGACCACCAAAACAACAATCTCAAAAGAGTTATGATCATCAAAAGAGCAATCTCAAAAGCGTTATGAATATCAAAACAACAATCTCAAAGATTAAAGAATCTAAGTGAGGGAATCTGTATAATTATGGGTGGCAGCCGAGGGGCAAATTCCTAGCATGGGTCAATCCCAATTGGTATAGAAGGGTGGCAGCTCAGGGGCAAAAGCCTAGCATGGGCCGATCCCAATTGGTATAGAGGGTGGCAGCTTAGGGGTGAAAGCCTCGCCTTGCATGGGCCGATCCCAATTTATGGAATTATGAGGACAACATCGCTGGGGTTAAAATGCCTAGCATGGTTCATCTTTTTCTACCATTGATCAGCTGCTCATTTGTATCATATATCTTATAAATATTATAATGCACCAAAACGAAAAGAAAAGAATGTAACATACACGATTCCACAAGTATAAGTAGAGGTGGTCTCTAATCTTTATCTATTCGTATTTGGTTTCACTTGAGCTCTTATTTTACATATGGTTATATTATTCCTTACATATTCTATTCATTCTTTTGTACTGATGTACCTTATTGGGAATGCTCAATTTCATGCTGCAGCTGCAGGTACAGGTACTCAACTAGTCGATCTCCCCAAAAAAAGCACATGATACTCAGCGGTTGTTGGTGAGCTCCAGGTTTATTCAGGGCTTGGCCTAGTCTTTACTATGCGTATTTTCATAGTGGTACAGTCATGGATTCCAGTAGAGGCTTTGTGGACATTGTAAAACTATCATCTATATTCATAGTTTCACTTGTAACATATATCGGTTCAGCTAGTCAACATGTGTTGTATATGAAGCTTCTCATCGATAAATCTATATGCATAATAGTTTACTTTCTCATCATAGATCACTTGTAAAGCATGTGTTCATATGGTACTTGTCTGCCTCACTTAGGGTTGGGGTGTGACAGATTTTCTCCTTATCCGATGGTTTTCAGGATGTGACTACTTGAAGGGATCATGCTACAAGGAGCGAGGGAGAAAATGTTGGTTGGGATGCCAATTATGGCAATGTGACTAGATAGGACTCTATATGCTAGATTAAGATGTCATCCTTAGGATTTATTGGTAGGTATTGTTATGCTCCTATGTGATTGTAGAACCCCTATAGTCAAATTATTAGTTCCCAAATGAGCCTATCAGAGAGTGGAAGAGGCAAAATCTATGCCACAAGTTTGGATTATGTTTTGTCTTAATGTTGACTTTGAGGGTTGCATTCATCACCTAGATAAGGTGAGGGAAATATGTTTAGGTGTTGACCAACTTCAAGAAGTTAGTTACCTTGTTAAGATTGATCTTAAGTATGGTCATTACGAGTAGAGTGTTCAGATAATACCTTGATGTGGTAATTAGTAGATTTCTATAAAAGGAAGGGTAGTAGTATAGTTCACCATGGTTTAGAGTCTTCTTGTGAGATGAATGTGAAATTTTAGTTATAACTTAATCCTACCTTAGTTGAATTAAAATAAATGGTGCTTAGAAAGTTTGTTTAGGATTTCTCCCAAGGGGGAGATAATGTGCTTGGTTAACAAGGTCGTTGAGTGTTCGTAATGTTTAGGAGTTGGCCTTACTTGAATTTCTCACCTTAGAAAGGTGAAATAAGGGGGAAGTATAGTCCCTATTTTGTAGGCCCATATGAACTCTACAAATGATCAGTTCCTCTTTGTTTGTATTATGTGTGGATTCATATATGTGTAACACCCCGAAAACTAGTAGGCTAAACTAAAGCTTTACGTTAAGGTTAGAGCCTTGAATGTACATCCCGGTACCTTAAAATAATTTTTTTTGTGTTATAACGTCATGGTACGACCCCAAAGGACCAACCATGGGTCCTGGAGGAGGGAACATAAAATGTGCCTCGGAAGTGACCCAGGAGGGGCCACTCACACCTCGTACCCCCCCCCCCCCATGCCTCGTGGGTGAGGGGCCGTAGATCAAGCCTACAAAATAAGGTCCCAAATCCCCGACCCACGCTTCACCAACACAGGTTGTGGGTCCAACCACGGTCCGTCACTGAGGGGGTCGTGGGTGGTGACTTGGAACAGTTTTTGTGAGTTGTTGAGGGCTAATTTGGGGTTTTCCATTTTTAATTAATACTAAGTGATGTCGTTTTACACTAATTATACTAACTATATAATGATTAAAGTGCCCCAAATGAAGTCACGTTCCTCATAATTCCAAAATCCCAAATAAAAACCAACTTTTCCCCAAATTTCTCTCTCTAGAACTTCAAGGAAGAAGAAGAAGAAGAAAGTGATAGCTAGGGTTTGAAGGAGCAAGCTTTTCTACTCAATTTCTTTGGAGATTCATAGCCAAGGTATGATAGTCCATCATCCATGGATAGTCTTCATCCACGGAGTCCCTGTAAACTCAATTTCAAAACTAGTAATTCCCCAAAAGCTAGGGTTTTACTCCCAAGTCATGAATTCATTTTGAAAAATGATTCTAATGATTTAATTACTTTATATTATGATTGAATTGATGATTTATTATTTGTATTTATTTTGAAATCCCCATATTCTCAATTTATGACCTTGTGATGTGGGTGAATTGATGAAAGAAGGATATTATGAGATTATGCTTGTAGTAATTGAGCTATTTGAATTAGGTTATTATCCATGTCTAACGTATTTATTCTAGATGTGTTGATTGATATGAGCTTTGACCTTTGAAAAGGCAAGATGTGATATAATGCATGAATTATGAAGGTTGTGTATATGCTTTAAGAACACTTTGAGAGGAAAGTGTCCATGAATATGATAATATTGTTTTGTTGTTTGAAAGGCTATTCTCATGAACACATAATGAATATAATGTGAAAGGTTTTCTTGCAATATGATTATTCTAAGGTTGAAAGGCTATTCTCACCTAATTGAATCAATGTTTTATGTAGACATGGACGGAAAAAAGTTATTCTCACACATAATCTAATGAGCTATCTCAATAAAACAAGTTATGACTTAATAAGTAATCCTTGGGATAAATGCTTAGCCCTGAGTGGAAATTGACTATGAAATGGAAACCTTTATGTGAGAAAGGTGGGGTTTCTAGAAGCAATCTCTTGAGATGGAAACCTTTCTGTGATAAAGGCCGGGTTTCTAGTAGCAATCTCTTTATCCCATAAATTGTGTGCCCCCATAGCTCCTTAGCAAGTGGATCCACCTAAAAGCTAAAAAACCATGATCTTACCTTAGGCAAGTAGGACAACCCTTTTCATTTGAACAATTGTAATAGATGGCTATATTGAGACAAGTCTAGACATCCGCTTTCCTTTATGAAAATTGTGGACTTGAAATGCGTTTTCTTCTCTTTATTGGTGTATGCTTATGTTATGATATGCTAAGTGGCTTACATGGAGTCTTTAAGGGTTCTATGTGCATTGTTACATCTAGGGGGTACCCCTGGGTTGTGACAAACTTGGTAATCAGAGCATAAGGTTTAGAATGATTCTAAGATAATGTCTCATAAGCCACGTCTAGTTGTATCTTGTTAATGAGTGTGAAGCGCGCCACATTTATTAATGAGAGGCAACAAGATGATTAGAAATTTACACTTCTTTCATTAATCTTAAGTCGTTCCATACAGTTTAGCTCTATAAAGTCTGTCTCCTAATCCTTCTCTTCTGTATTCAGGATATGAATACACGAAGGGCTAACACTAGAAGAATGGAAGCTGACAATGTGAATGAGGAAGCTCCTCAATGAAGTCAAGCTCCGATTAATCCTTTACTTATGTCGGCTGTAGAGGTTAGGTCGGCTTTTCAAACGTTGGCACAAGCTTTGACGACCCAACATCAAGTGGTGACGGCTCTGGTCAACAAAAGTGTTGTGACTCATGTGAACCCTACTATGACTTCCGCGGTTTCTAGAGTGAGAGATTTTTCAAGAATGAACCCTCCCGAGTTTCATGCCTCCAAACTGGAAGAGGATCCTCAAGAAATTGTGGAACATATTTGCAAAATACTTGAAATCATGGGGGTGACTTCGGTAAAGTAAGCGGAGTAAGCCTCTTTCCAATTGAAAGTTACTCAAGTGTGGTATAACCAATTGAAGAACGGTAGACAGGTAGGAGCGGGTCCCATAGTAAGATCGATTAGTGTCCACCTAGTGTTGACATCTGTACTTTGAATGCTAGTTCTTTACCGTGTGATAATTGTGTTAATCAACCTGCTTGTAAGTGTAGTTCACTGGTTTACGGTCCTTCTAATGTGATTAAGGAACCTCAAGTAAGTGGTGCTAATGATAATGTTGATCCATTGAATAGAAGTGTCACGCCTCAAAACCCATTAAGACGAACAGGCACCCGATGCCCTAAAGGCCCGTGAGAACCAACATGTAACTTGTGCCTACTATGCATATAACTAGGACAATCTTATGACAAGTTCACATAGGATACAGTGATGCGAACCAACCTAAGTAGACCCAAAACTTATATACAAGACTTGGTCGTTGAGGCCACAACTTGTTATGACGCAACTGAACTATATACATAAATCTACAAAGCCTCTAACAGATAGATAACCTTAGAGTAGGTCGGGATAGACCCCTCCTTACCCTTAACTACGATACACTACCAAAATGAATCTACCAAGGACTCAGTAAAGCCCCGAATCAATCTTGAGCTCACCAAAAGTAGCTGAGTGTCGTGTGCTCCTACTGAGGAGGTCTACTAGCTGAAGTACCTATGCCTGCGGCATGAAAAGCAGCATCCCCCGCGAGGGGCGTCAGTACGAAAAAATGTACCGAATATGTAACGCAATAACATATATAAATAATAGTTCGAATGAAACCAAGTATCAATATAAGTGTGCATAAATTAGAATAGAAGACCACATTTGTTAACTCTTGTGGTATCATGTATGTTACATTATTGTCTTTGCCTTTCTGTGTGTTATGATCTTTATAAGACATTTGATACGAATGACTAGCTGATCAGTGGTAGATGAGGATGACCCATGATAGGCATTTTAACCCCTGGGATGCGGTTCTTATAATTACACAAATTAGGATCGGCCCATGCTAGGCTTTCGCCCATGAGCTGCCACCCTTCTATACCAATTGGGATCGGCCTATGCTAGGCTTTCACCTCTGAGCTGCCACCCTTAAATATACAGATTGGTTTACTTATATTCTTTAATCTTTGAGATTGTTGTTTTGGTGGTCATAATCATTTTTTGTATTTAGGACTATAGACCAGTAGTAGAAGACATGAAAATAATACTTCAAGGTAATAACAAGGACATAAGGAGCTATGTAACATCAATGCATTACTTGTGAGCTTAAATGATACAATTAGCTTCAACTGACTAAGAGTAGGATTCACCAAACTTGCTTTTGCAAATACCATTTCTATACCAGCACATAGGAGGATGATTACACAAGTATAAAGTAGTGAACATATAATGAAGTAATTCTATACACTAAGGAGAGGGGGGAATATTACTAGCCATTTGGAGATCGTACGCTGCCACTATATTTCCTTTACTAGGAATAGAACGTGGGAAATTCCCTTATTGATATTGATTGCAAGTGTTAGATTTCATGCCGAAGAATTATTGAATCGAATAGCCTTACATACCTTATTCTCTGACCAATATAACTATCACGATTCAGCCTCCCCATTTAGATGTTAATCTACAATATAAGTCATGATAAACTAATATTAGCAGCTATCAAACTGTGAGTCTCGTAAAACAGTAACTAACTTTGACTGGTAATGAGCCCATACAGCTCTCAGAATAATGTGTATCATCACACCCTCCTTCTCTGCGAAATACATTATATATCCTTTTCAAAGATTACCCACGCTGCACCAATAAGAACACACATAAAACAACCTCAAATATTCTTTATCATACAACCAATTATTTAACTCACCACCCCCTTGAGTTCTTTGTGACAACACACCCATAATTCCTTACTCAAATTCATACATAAGGAGGAAGAAATTGGAGCAGTCACCTTACCTCAATTTTTGCAACTTTTCGTTATAACTTGAATTCCTCTAGAACTTCAACTTCCCTTCATACTTACACCAAATAAGAAGAGAAAAGTATCTTAATAATTAAGGAAAGTAAGCAGTATCGTGTGGGAAATGCTGCCTTTTACATGAATAACATATTTTCTAGTCTTCCAAGGGAGAATTAAGCTAAATCCATAAGTGTTTCTCTTACCTTGCTTTGCAGATATGAGGGTTTCTTCAAGATCCCTAGAAGGAATTGTTAGGCTACTCTTGAAAGAAAAGAGAGAGACAGCTGAAGTGAATTGTGAATTTTGTATGTTAAAATGAGTGAAAAGATCAGCTCATATTGGGTTATATGGAGCCTTCTTGACCATAAAAAAGTAATCCTATAGAACCTCCCATTTTTGGTCCATTTTCAGTCATTAATTGGTCTAGTAGGTGATGCACCTGCTGATGTACATCAAGCAGTTCAAAAGGTCAAACTAGGTGATGCACCTACTAGCTTTCATTTGGGCTTAAATATATTGGGCCTTGGCAGATTTGGCTGCTGGGATTTAATTTTATTTTTCTTTTATTTAACATAGTTTGGGCCTCAAGTGAGTCCATTAGCATAGGCCCAAATCTGATCCATTAACCTTGGCCTTTTTAACTAGATCCATATAGCTCAAGTAGGTGATGTACCTACTTGGTTCTTTGGACTGGTCAATAAGTCAAAGTAGGTGATGCACCTACTAGCTTAGTTAAGTGAAACAAGAAGCTCACCTATTTTAATCCATTTTCTAATTATTAATCTCTTTTTCTTTAACATAGCACTTAACTTTCAACTTTAAGCTCAATTACCACCTTACCGTCTCGAGTTTAAATACTTCCGTTGGGGTTATAACTTGTAGCACGCATACTGCAACATGCAAGGCATCACATCACATTGCGAGCTAGTTTAAACCAATGCTAATAATATAATAAATATGGTCCCTCACCTATACTATAAGGCTATGTCAAGTATCACGAGAACAGAACAAACATATGCATAATACGGGTTGTTACATCCTTCCCCCCTTAAAACATTTGTCCCCAAATGTTAGCATTGTTATCAAGCCCAAACAAGTTCAAGCCTAAGTTAGTACTACTGTTAATCACATTAAACATATAGACTTACATTTACTTGTTAACGCCTTAACTGAACATTTTAATCTTTCTCATTGATTTGGAAGAGATGAGGATACTTTAATTTCATTGCTTCTTCCGTTTCCCATGTAACTTCTTCTACTTGTTGGTTCCTCCATAATACTTTTACAGAAGTTACTTCTTTATTTCTTAAATTCCTAGCTTGTTGATCCAGAATAGCAATGGGTACTTCTTCATAAGTGAGATCTCTCGTAACCTGTACATCTTCAATAGGAGTAATGATAACGTTCAAATATACCTCTTGAAAAGAAATATAAACGATCGTATGTAATATATTTACCCAACTATGAGTCGGGGTCGATCCACAGAGAATATGGAAGAATATTGTCAATAGCAAATATTTAACTCGATAGTCATTATATAAAAATGGGGGGATTTAAATTGAAATAAAAACAATAAAAAGACAGCTTTGAACTAAGTATTTATTTATATTGAGATTATTAAAAGTATCTAGGAATGTGCTCCCCATAAGCTCATAACGCGGTAATCCTAATAATAGTAATCCTTTTCTAGTGTATTACATGCAAAGTGATAAGTTAGGTATCTCTAAATCCTTGGTCCGGCATCTAGAGAATTTCACCCCGCACCTTGGTCCGGCTACGTG
>JAJOOH010010932.1:0-34283 GCA_029582605.1 Solanum gracilifrons | reverse complement strand
ATATAATTAAATTATAATTACTAATATAGATATATGCACACCGTTTAAATAAGAACAACAGGCTGAAAGGCTTATGCTACTCTTATTTTCTTGGAAATAATTATTAACTTTTGTTCTTCAATTGACAAATTTTCCAACATTTTGTTGTAATAAATCTATAAAAAGGTATATGATTCTTTTCATATTTAATTTTTTATAGCTATTTTTTATATCGAAATACTGGTATTATAATATTTTTATTTCTTTATCCTTACTATAATATTTTTATTCTATATAATTATGAAATTGCAACTTTAACTACAACATATTTATGAGTCTTAATATGAGGAGGAGATTAGTTTTTATAGAGCAATAAACCTCAATACTTAGCATTTAAATCAGTAACGGGTTTGTTTCATTTCTTCAATTGTTAAAAGTAATTATTAGGAAACTTCAATTTAATGAAGTTGAATCACTACTACTTTGTAGTTTGTATACAATTCCTTTACCTTCTTTGTTTTTATATGTCACGATCCAAAAATGAATGTGATGACACTCGTCTTATCCCACCAAGACAAGTCATCCTAAAATCCAACTAATACGATAAATGCGGAAGTAAAATGAGAATACAAGTTTATACTATAAAATAGTGCGGAAATTTATAATCAACTTAAATATACCCCAAAACCTGGTTGTCACGTGCACAAGCCACTAAAGTATTACCGTTGATTCAAAATAAAAACACAAGTCTCAAATGACATTGTTTCTAGAATAAAACAAGATCATAAATAGGAGTTAGAAGGTTCACTGAGATGACAAACAACTACCTCACAAATCTCCAGGAAGCCTCGAAAAGAAGAGCATAGAAAGTATCACGAAGATCCGGGCTCATAATCTACAAAAATGTAGAAGCAATGGGTGAGTACCAAACCACACGGTACTCAGCAAGTAAACTTCTAAACACAAGCTAAGGGAATAGAAAACGGGTACTCCTTACATCCCATCCGAACCTCCACAACTACAACCTGCATAAAAATCAGCCCAACCTAACAGTTCACAGTTTACATAGCACACAACTCAACAACAACACTCTAACAATTACATATCCTCAACAACAAACTCAATATTCAAAAATCACAACTTCCACAGAAAGGCACTCACAAGATCAACAACACACAAGATCAAGTTCATCAATAATAAAGATGTTCAATGCAATGAAATGAAATGTAAAGTATAGTGATACATGTATGACCTAACGATACACACTCGATGTCTCTCAGTTCGGGACCCATTGGGGATATATTTGTGCATGCATATGTTGTTGCGTGCGACACTATCACGACCCGAGCCTACACCCCGAACGTATCACGGCGTACAAGACTTCGAAAAGCCTCATACAAGCCTCATAGCATTCATAACATATGACATAAGAAAATGGTGTGAAATTAAAACTTTTTACAATCGAAGTCTTTTCATAAAACCAAAGGAAGTCTAGACATTGTATCAATAAAACCATCTAATACCGTCTAATATCAATAAGGGTCACAACCCTTTTTAACATAATCTCATAAGAAAAAATAGGAGAAACTAGAAATGAACAACTTCCGTCCTCGAACTATGAGAACTCACCAAAAGCGTGGAGAGAATCAATCAAAGCTTTACTCAAAGGGAGAAGTACACCTCAATGACCGGAACCTACACTGATAGAAAATGTAGAAAATATGGGTAAGCACAAAAAGTACTAAGTATGGTAGCTATGCACAAAAATCCTTAAAACATGTTCAAAAGGGACATTTAGTTGAAACCATTTATTTATCAAGTTTAAAAGTCATCATGCACATTTGTGAAGAACATAAGTCAAGCCATCTCATAAGCATATGATACAAGCATAATTATCATGTAAGGCATTATAACACATTAGAACCATCATCATAAGTAACTCTAAGTTATACTTGTGCAATGTAGGAATGGCATCCCATAATATCATTCATACTAAGTACCACTTTGAGGCCACCATAGACATACTTACCATTCTTCATTCTCATCTTTAGTCAATACTCCTAGATAAGGATCCTTCACATTTAATAAGTCATGATAAGGAAAGTAACTCATAATAACATTCCAAGTTAAGCATTCACCTTTACATTAAGCCTTTAAGTCAACATTCTCATTAGCATCATTATGAGCAGATTCATTTCATTGGACATTATGACATTAGAGAAATACTCCATCGCCCTCTCAAAGCCTACTCGTGCAATGCATGAATGGCATCACATAACACCACCCACACTTCATAGAACTTCTTGAGTAACCATAAGCACATAACTCACATGATGGGAATAAGCCCTAATCGACATAGACCATGTGAGCTTACCATGGAATCCGGTGTCATGTCCCACACCAAAAAGAGTTGGTCTACTTGCCTAAGGTAGAACCGGTAACATTTTAGCTTAGGTGGATCCATTAGCTATAACCTATGAGGGCACATAGTTATGGGATAAGGAAGGTGTTCATAGAAACCCGGCCTAACATGGGGAGAGCTTCCACCTTACAATATCCACCCGATGCTAAGCTTTAAATTCCCATAGAGTAGTTCATTCTCTTTTAACATTATTACACATGAGAGGAATGTCATCGGCCTATGAACCCAAGGTACATTATTACATTTATGAAAGGAATGTCATTGGCCTATCGATTCATGGTACATTAGTACACACATGAAAGGAATGCCATTGGCCTATCGATTCATAGTGCATTATTAGGATAACTCATTGAATCCTTATGAAAGGAATGTCATTGGCCTATCGATTCAAGATTCATCATTACAATAGTTCATTGACTCATTATGAAAGGAATGTCATTGGCCTATCGATTCAAGACAAAGCCTTAGAATACTTCATTAGTCATTTATGAAAGGAATGTCATTGGCCTATCGATTCAAGACAAAGACTTAGAATACTTCATTAGTCATTTATGAAAGGAATGTCATTGGCCTATCAATTCATGGTTCATTATTAAATACATGAAAAGGCTACCACTATTAGGTCTACCGATTCAATGTTCATTAAGTCAAGATACTTTAGTTACACAAGAAGAGGATGCCCTAAGCCTACCAATTCAAGGTATATCATTACATTGGAGAAACCTTGCACAACATGTTATCATCATTCACAAGTGTATAATTGAGAATAATCTTTCAACAATATCATAATTGCATTATAGTCATAGTCACATTACTTTCATTGAAATCACAAAGCATGTACATAGGCATCATGATTATACAACAATCTTAACAATTTGCCCTTCAAGGATCATGAATCATAATTCACCAACACACCTAAAATTACTACAATTTAGGCATGAATAATGACATAATTCTATTAATCTAAACAAAACCCATTTACATGGCCTTTCAATCAACACAACAAGATCATCATAGTCATAATTAATTCATGCATAATAATGTGTAAGGGTATAGGAGAGAATGACCTTTCAATCAATACCACAATTACACCATAGTTATGAAATCTTCATTCTAAACATAAACCTTGAAGCACATGCATAATTCTCATATTCATGTACAATTCTCATAATTTACCCATCAAGAATCATGAATCACATTCAATCCAACATCTAGAATTTCTACAATAGATATGGGTAATAACACAATTAAATAAATTCCAATTAATTCATACAAGACCCATTTACATGCTTCTAAAATCAATTAACCCACATTAAGATCAAAATTTAGCAATAAAGGGGATCCATGGGTTCTTGGGGGAATTTCACCAAAATTCAACCATAAATCATCAATTCAATCATAACCCAACATAATTAAACCATTGAAATCATTTTTAAAGAGAACCCATGAATTTCGAACAAAACCCTTGAAATTGGGAAAAATTGGAAGTTTAGAAATCAAGTTTTGAAGGGGCTCTTTGGGTGGAATCTACCCAAAGATGAAAACTGCCATACCTTGATGATGAATCCTTGAAGAATTTGATGAAAACCCCTTGATTTCTTGCAGCCCAAGCTTCAATTTTACTCTTCTTCTTCTTGGGTTTTTAGAGAGAGAAATATTGTGAGGAAGATGAACTTTTAATTTTGTTTTGGGTCTTTGTGAAAATGATTTTTATTGGGTGTTTAATGACTAAAAATACCTTATATATTTATTTAAAACTAATATAAAATATACTCATTTTATTTGGACTTAAAAATAATAAAATTACAAAATTGCCCCTTGCCCACATGGACTTGCCAAAAAAAACTAAGGCAAAGTCCAAGGGAGCTTCTAAGGGCCTTGGAGTGGTCTACCAGCCATGGAACCTCCCTTAGGCTTGTACCTTAAGCTTTTTAAGGCTAAGGCATGTCCACGAGGGTCTACACGAGTAGTGGACTTGTCCACGTGTCGTGGACCCTCACTTGAAGACGCCTACTGCCCATGCACCTAAGGCAGCCCCCACGTGAGGCGCTCCACGTGCAACAGGGTCCTCCAATTTCCTTGGACCCTCGCGTGGACTAACCTCTTGCCAAAATTTGGCTAAGACAAATTCAACGACAGACTTGTACGGGCAGTGGAGGTTTTTCACGGGCCTTAAAGCCTCACGTGAACTTGCCTCCTTGCCTATACGACTAAGGCATTGGTTCAAGGAGGCTTCTAAGGGTAGTGAAGGCTTTCACCTTCCTTGAAGCCTCTCTTGAACAATGTCTTTTCCCCACACAGCTAAGGCAAAGTTCAAGAGTGCTTTTAAGGGTAGTGACGCCTTTCGCCTTCCTTGAACCCTCTCTTGAACTTATACTTGGTCAAATTTTTGGACTATTTTATAACTCCAAATTATGCATAAAATTTTAAGACTCAAACGTTAGGCTCTAGTTTCACCTATTAATTTTTCGGATGTTACAGACACGACCCTCGATATATAGTATTTGTCGTGGGGCGAACACGTCCCTCGATATATAGTATCTGTCGTGGCGTGCGACACATTTCTCGAAATATAGTATCTGTCACGGCACACGACACGTCCTTCGAAATGGTACATTCTCTTTAATTTCTTATTCTTCCTCAATTCACATAACACTTATCACAACCATGTCTCAAAATCAATGCAAATGACATGCTCACACAAATAATGAGGAGATGACTATTTTCATAACAATGCACATTTCACAACAACACATTCGTGATACAACATCAACAATTAATCAATAAGCCTTTCAAACCATTCTCAACACATAACACACCAATAATTAATCACATTGTCTTTCATTACCCATTTTTCATCATTATAATTATTCAAAATGGTCAAGTCAACCCATCACCAAGTCTCATTACTCCCCAACACATACCACAAGTAAATACATGATTCTATACATTTAACAAGGGTTTAGAAATCTACTTGTCTCAAATAATGGAACAATCACTTCGGGACTTGAGTCTTCCCCTTTCATTGGGCTTCCAAATCAATACAATCTATTCAAATAAATAGTCACAATAAGGATTTCAAAACTAACAACATCCATACTACTATATGTCTAGCTTAGACCCAAAAACTCACTCAAATTTATAATCAATTTCCTTATCTTGCTAACATGTCAACTCTCATATTTTCCAAATTTCAAGTCTAGGACTTAGTCTCAGTATCTCCAAATAACATAATTTTAATGGTCTTTAGAAATCAAAATGCACCGACTATTTAATTACGTATCTCAATATATTAAAACTTGAATTATAATGTGATAATTAAATGAAAATAATTAAAGCCGAAACTAACTGCTCAGCACACCAGTGGCGCACTACAAAACTACCTGCTGAAACAACCTATTTTCAATGTTTCAATCCATATTCCTTGTCCCACTACTAATAATCCTAATCATGGTCCAATGATTAGGAGTAATCATTAACCAATGATTGGACCATGAATACTTATACACATATTTACCACCCCAAGTTCAAAACGTCAAACCTATATACCAGTTTTCAATCTTTTTATTTTTTCGCTATTTAATTTCGATTTCTTCTCTTTAACCACCAACATAGTAGTAATAATAATAATATAACCAATACAAATATACACTATACCAGATTTAAGTGTGATTAGATGATTTACCTGATGAAGAAAGACGCCTTTTGTTATCGCCACACCGTAGTCTTGTTTTTCGAAATTTACTTTTGTTCCTCACTAATTTATGATTTAAAAATATTTTTAAAAAAATTACTTAAATTCAGTTTTTATACAATAGCCAAGTGGTATAGAGTATTAAATAAATTATGGACTTAGCCCATTAGTCACCAACTAAAATTAATTACTTAAAATCACTCGTCATCTAAAATAATTAAACTAATTAATAAATACCCGTTAATTAAATAAATATAGTTATTGAATAGTTAAAAATTCTCAAACCAACTTCACCGAATGATCATAAATAACTCGGGGTAAACTATCGCGAGAGGTAAAATGATAATTTTATAAAAATTTCCAAATTGACCTTCCGGGTCATTACATTATCCACCACTAAAAATCATGTTCGTCCTCAAACATAAGGAAGTTATAGAAAGAATAATCGGCATTACCAAAAGCCTGAAGTATGATCTTTCCGAGCGGTGTTCATCTCTCCAAGTGAGCTCTTCCGTAAAACCATTTTATCAAGATCAACTATTAAGAACTCAACTTTCTAATCAAAAATTGACAGATCTACTAATCAGGAGTGATTATCAAACCACAGACTAACTCATGAACCCAATCTAAACTGAAATCCACTGGACATTAACATAACCATCATGACGAATCTTTTCTCACATAACCAAGATAATATTTTGAATCGATACCCGCTACAACCAGAAGCGAACTTGAACCAACCACCACACACTCATAATGCACAAACCATCACAGATCTTATCAAGATTTTCTTTTCAGAACACAATCTTTTCACGATTTAAGTTATAAAAATCTAATCTTTAGACATCGGGTACTCATCAAAGTAGAATTAAACTTATCTAACTCAAAGATGAAAATGATCAAGTAAACACCAACAAGCGATACATTTCAAAATGCAAAACCTATAACAACACTCTTAGACAATTGAAAATATTCATATATAGTAGTTGTAACACCCCGACTTTTCAAAACGTCTAAATTAACTTGTATCTTCGTAAAAAGACAAGGAGGGTAGGTAATAAATTAAGAATGATGTGGTATGTCATATTTTAAGTGTTCAAGGGTTGTATCTCAAGTTTTGAAGTTAGGTAAATAGCAAAATAAAAGTTGGTGAAAGTTATCGTAAGTTCCTTTTTAAAGATTTCTCTGAAATTTGGGTCAAATGACTTGGAAGTTTTCTCCCAATATATAAAGAGTTAGAAGGCCTATTACCCATTAAATAGAAGGCCTACGAGTCTAGACGCACAAAACTCCATATCCAACCAACATCGGAGTAAATCGTTATGAGGGTTTTACTACGGACTGTCGGGGCAGAATTCGGGTAGGGTCAAAAATGTGGTATGTTGGCTTACTCAACGTTTTAAGTCATGAAAATATTTCTTTTCACTTCCAAACCAGAAAGAAAGCTTAAGAGAGGGTTCCTATGGAGTTCTTGCATGATGAAGGTTAGTTTTTGACGATTTCTACCATTAAAGGTTTCCCCGTGCCTAGAAACGTGATCTCTACACGTGGCAATCATTTTTCCCTTCTATAAGCTGCGGTTGGAGCTGGTTTTTGAAGATATAAATTTGTAGTTATTGATGTTTCTTCAAGGTTTAAACTTGGTTAACTAAGGTAATCCTCTCGTAAATATTTTATGATTGTTTTTATGAATTTCTACCGACGTTTCGACAAGTTGGGGCAATATATATGACAAATCTGCCAATTTAAGACTAATTATAAATTGTTTATATGTGCATACCAGCTGTGTATATATAGTGTTTGTGAAGCTTAGGACATATGGAACAACTTTCGTGAAGGAACTACGGTCTTTCGAGCATTCATTGAAAAGGTATGTTAAGGCTATTCCCTTCGTTCGACATGTTTCCTTAGAGCTTGGGAGTGATATAATAGGGTAGTTAATGTTGGTGATCCTATAGATGTAATTATGAGTGGTTGGTTGATTGAGTAGTTATAAACCCTCATTTTAGGGACTCATAATCTGTTAAGAATGACCCTAACTTAGGAATGACTTGGAGATTATTCATATATATTATTTATAGCTAAATAGCTCGCCTTTAGCTTATTCAATTGTTCGTTGTCGCCCTTGGGCTATTGTGGTTAGTTGTTGAGCTATAAACTGCCTATAGGGGCTACGATGTTGTCTAATAGGACTATGTTATTTCCAAAGAGGGATATGTATTGCCCACGGAGATATATTGATAACAAAGAGTGTTATGTGTTGCCTACGGCGATATTTTTACGCCAAAGAGAGTTATGTGTTGCCTATAGGGATATGTTGATGCAAAAGAGGGCTATGTGCAGCCCACAGAGCTATGATATTGCTTAAGAGGGCTATGTGCTGCCTTCGGGGATATATCGTTGCCAAAAAGGGATATGTGACTTCTTACAAAGACAAGGGGATACCAATAGGGGTATGTAGATTGATTGGGCACCTTCTAAGCTTATGAGGGCCTAAGTAGGTGATGCTTATCGTGACCAACGACACTAACCTACGGTACGAGTGTCTATCATCGTCGATAATATAGTAACCCAACTAAAGGTTGGGGTCATGTCCCAAGAGAGTGGTTTTGAGAATTAATAGAAAAATAAAATTTAGTTCTAATTAGTCGTAGCTAAAGACATTAACGAACAAAAATATTGTAAATTAAAGGGGGTGACACAAAAGTGTCAAATATCAATTGGGGGTTTTGTCACAAGTAGTAAAGACAGCAAAAATTAACAAGAAAATTAAGTGTGGGAGAAAGTTCTTGGGGGTATGACGGCAATACAAGTTGAGATAAATCATTGGGTACATGCTTTTGATAGAAAAATTTACAAGATAATAGTGACTAGGCTAAGCTTTAGATGAAAATAAGTTCCCTCTCGGGCAATTTACCCCGTTTCAAATGGGTTCCTCTCGAACACCCACTTGACGCATGAAGATCAGCCTACGCCTTACCCCACTCACTCTCTCGAGCTGAGTGTTAGGATATGGGACTAGGGTTCACCCTCTCGGGCTGAACTTCATGTCGACCCACTCCTAAGGCCATCAGTCTAGTGGTCTTGGTTTCGCGACCTCCCTCTCAGGCAAGCCGAAAACACATAGATGGTTTTGTATTTGCAACCACAAACCCATTAAATTAAACCACAACCACTAGGTGAAATCACCATTAAAATACATCTAACCTATCAGCAAGCAAAGCCCAGCAACAATATCAACACATATTTGCTAAATCACACCCTAAGAATGGGGGTTTTTAGCCGCACATCACACCTAAAATGATACTAAAATCAAATGGGTATAAGAAATTAAACATTGATTTAAGCAAAGGAAGAAGAATGGAGAAGACCCACTTCCAACTTGGGGAAGATTAAATCCTTCTCTCTTCAAGTCTCCCACAAAACCCTCTCCAAACTTGAGAGAAAATATCCCAAAAAGTACCATTCTATTATGGAAAATAAAATAAATATTCGACTCTCTAAAAATTAATAGCAAGTTTAGTATTTATAGACCTCAGAAAATAGTGCTGACGGATCTTTCGACGAGGTTAGTCAATATCGCTGAATGACTCGGCGACTTGCCCTTTTTCGGTTTCATCACCGTTTCGTGCTTGCCTTCAGCATCTTCACGTTCTGGACCATTGGTGGTATAGTACTGCTTCGCGGAAATATTCGGCGAAGCGCCAACTGCTCCTTCATCACCTTTTGATCCTTCTTCATAAGGGCTTCGCGTACTGGAACAAAGGGCGGAGTGCATCCCTTCGGCGAGTCGCCAAGTGTGCTTGGCGATGCTCAAGCTTCAGCTTCTTCGTTCCTTTCAGCCTTTTTGTTCCTTTTTGCACCTAAGTGTCCATGCTTCCACCAAAACTTGAAATACCTAAAACATAAGAGTTTTCATCAGATATTAAGACAAAATAAGCATTTGAGGACACAATTTATATCAAAATAAACCCCTAAATGAGTCCAATTTATGGACTCATCAACACCCCAAACTTAAACTTTTGCTTGTCCTCAAGCAAATTCAAGTTCAGCCATTCAAAAAGGGTGTCTCTAACAGTGCTACACAAGACTCAATCATGAATGCACACAACAAGACTCAATTTACTTATGCAAGGATCAATTCTATACTTAAAGATTCAGGTTGTGACACACCATTACCAAAGATTCTAATGCTCGCAATACTTGCTACTTGTGCAAGTTCAAGCTCAACAAAAAGTATCTCAATGCTCTCACATGAAGAATGATTCCATATTCTCACACAGAGGTTCATTAATTCAAGATCAGGAATCAGATGCAACGCTCACACTCAAAAAGAGGAACACAATGCATGCTTTCACCTATAGGTTTCCCCTTATTTTCCAATCGACTTTCGATTCAGCTTACTCAAGATCAAAAAGGTCTTTCAACGGCTTGTAATGGGGCTGAGTGAAAAGGTATGGTCATTTAGGCTCAGTGTCTTCTTCCTCGTGAGGTGTGGTGTTCTCAAGGCATTCCCTTCTTTCCCTTTTTCAATTCTTTTTCTATTGCTTCTAAGTCATCTTTTTATTCACCTCCATGGATTGCTGGGAAACCCGATTCCTGATGCCCTTTTATTCCACAAAATCTTTTTTTTAAAAATAGGGTTCCATTCTGTTCTGCAACACCATGGGTTAAGGGGGACTTTTCTTGCACTTCTTGACTTCTCCTTTTCCTTTTCACCACACCCCCCAACTTAGGTTTTTGGCCTCAGTTGGCTATTCACTAAACCACAAATTAAGAGGATTATAGGTAGTGGGTCAAGTAAGGTCTAGGGTTCATCAAGGCTCTTCCAAACAAAGGTAAGGATCAAGGGGTGTTCAAAAGAGTTTCACACGCTCACAAGTAGGCCACAAAAGAGGTATAAGTCAAATTTGGCTCACACTCTGCAAAATTGCATAAGATCATATCAAGAGGACACCTTTCTAAATCAATCAGACTAATATGGCAAATTCTAGGTTTATTCATGCATTGTTCAAAGCAAGCTAATCACACAGGACATCGACACTTAAGTCAAATAAGACTACACATTTTTGCTAGTGTGCAATGGTCAATACAAGAGAATCAATTCGATAAATGGCTAATCACAACGAGATGCAAAGAGTTCACATATTGTCTATGCAACTTTATTTGGCCTCATTGTAGCCGTATATTCATGTTCGTTCAATTGAGAGCACTATTCAAGTCATCGGTATTGATCGAAATCGAGACTCAAACTTTTGCGAAAGAACAGCCACATTCACTCACGAAGGAGGCAAAAATGTGCAAAAACTCAAAAAAAATTGAAAGAGTCAAAGTTATTTTGCAATTAAACCCAAAAGAGAGCCATAAGCTCAAGCAATCGCAAAGCAGTTTTAAAAACACAAATTAAAAACAGATAACCCAAATGTACACCAAAATACAAATATCTGAAACAAGCAAAACAAGGAGGGTCTAGCCCCACCACAAATAAAAGTGTTTGTCCTCAAATGCAAGTAATGATTGTACTAGAGTTGAAGAAAGATAAGACAGAGAAAGAGGTAAAGATGAGTCTTGTCTATGCAGTTTCTCTATCTGTCGGGGCTTCGATGTATCTCCCTAAAGTAAAACCATGGTCCCCGGAGTATTATTGTTTTAGTCCTCATTGTTTGCCTTTGTCGTGTCCTCTGCAGCAAGATTAGCTGCAATCATCTAATCTATCTCCTGAGCCTCTCCGAAGGCCCGTATTGCATTAACAAAACCTCGAGCCCATGAAGGCACATTAGGGTCAATGGGAATTTGTCTCTTTGCTCTGGCTTCATTGGTATATTTCCTTTGTCTGGCTAGCTCCACTTTCTTTTCATCATTTTTCAACTCTCGTGCTCTTATGCGCCTGGGTGGATCATTTCTCCATGCGACTTTTGGTCTAGCCATTCCTGCAATGACTTCAAGGGAAATTAAGAAGGTAATTCAAACAGGGGTAAACAGGTGTTTCTGGGTGTGGAATCGCTCAGCCAAGCTAGTTGGCGAAGTACTTATCCTGTTAGGCTAAACGCTGAAAATGATGTACAAATGATACAAGGCCGTAGACAAAGGGGGAACAAGGGATATTTCGGCGTATCGCCGAGTGCATTTTTCGAATTAAATTGACCACCAAAAGTCACAGATTAATCGATGCATAAAGTATTCAATTAAAGGCAAAATGGTGATGTTAGGCGAACCGCTGAGCAGTTCGGTAGAAATTGTTCATCTCACCGAGCAGCTCACGTGTCTATTTTCGATCTAGCCTTTAAAATTTCACCCCACAACCCCAGATAATGCAACTTACGCTTATATAACTCAATTTCAATGAAAACCCAAAGAAACTTTTATTCCCACCGCGCAACAGTTCAACTCAAAGCAAAGTTAAGTTGTAGTCCCTCAAATCATGCAGAAAATACCAAGTCTTAATCGATAATATATGCAATCCCAGAAACTCAGAGACTTAACAGAGATTTTATAATGTCAGTAATATGCAAGTGAGTAAAAATTCTGATCAAATAACTGAGGAGTTTGATTACCAACCTTTGATGCCGAATTAGATAGTGTTGACTTGCTAGGCAGCAACGTGATCCTAATCCGAGTACAATTCGATAATTAAAATACTCTGAAAGTGCAAGAAATATAACTACTAAAGTGCGAGTGTGAGTTTGTGAAAAGGGATAGGGTTAAGAAAAGTGAATGAGATGGAACTTTTAAACCTGTAGCTTGTGACCGTCCAGTTTCTTCTCATTCGGCGATGTTAGTCGATCTCGCCCAATCATTCGGCGATGTTAGTCGATCTCGCCCAATCATTCGGCGAAACGCCAAATATCTAATGTTCTCGCCGAATATAACAGAGTTTTCAGTTCAGGTGAGTAGTGCATTGGCAGTCTTGATCGAGATCGTCAATTGAATTGGCGATACGCCGACAAAATTCATACTCCGCCGAGTTTTACAAACTCAACCTTTAAGATGTATTGCGTCAAATGGTGGGAATGATCGGGTACGCCGAACTTGTCGGCGATCCACCAAACTGAATTGTTGCTCGCCTCCATACATTTTTTCAAGCACTTTCCTTACTCAATCTGTACAAACAGCACACTTTTATTTTATCAAGATAACAAAAGGTGAGTAAATGGTTTTAGGTTGCCTCCCAAACAGCGCCTTAGTTAACGTCGTGGCACGATGCAAGTTAACCTATAGACCTCACTCTTGGGGTAAGCCATAGTATCACTAGGCAAACCCCCTTGTTGTCTCGGATTGAGATGAGACGAGATATGATTCATTTGGGTTTCTAACTGTTTGATTGAAACTGAATGAGAGGTGACAGTCTGGCTGAGGGTAGACACGTCTTCTTTCATACCTTCTAAAATTTTATCTAACCCTTCAACTTTGTTTAGGACACGCGAGAGCATATCCTCAGACCTACAACCGTCAGAATCCTTGGGCTTCTGACGCTCGTGGGGAGGCACATATTTATCATTTTCCCCATCATTCCAATTTGGATTACGGTCCCTCCATTCATGATCTCAATTCTTCCAGCCTTCGTCTCTAACCCATCCTTGAATACCACCCTGCCTTAGGTAGTTTGAACGGTAACCCTCGCCTTGGTTAGCTAGGAAATTTTCTTCCTCATTATACATGGCTTCAAATTTCATCTCCTCAGGATTCGCACCCCCAACTTCCACAGTATTGACACCATGGGGACCAACCCCCATGACAATTTTAGATAAAATGACAAAGTTGCGTCATGATATTGGCCATGTTTTGGTCTCTCTCATTATCTTTTTCAACCTGCTCCTTGGATAGCTGAAATGTGACCGGTGAGACCTGGTCTTCGCGAGTGTACCACGCTCTTTTGATGGATGTCATCCCATCAAGAAGTTGAGCTGCTACTGCATATGGTTGCTGCATTAAGCATCTGGGAGAGAGTTGGTCAGCTACAACTTTGTTCACCGAGTCTAGACTCCGGTAAAAGTATTAAAGGAGCACATTATCAGGTAGACCATGGGTCGGGCATTGTACCACCAATTTCTTAAACCGAAGCCAAGTTTCGTGAAGAGGCTCTCCATTCAGACGCATGAAGCTTTGGATGTTATCCCGAATAGTCATCATCTTCAAAGGAGGGAAAAATCGAACTTTAAATGCAGTGACCAGCTCCTCCCATGAAGTGATTGAATTTCGTGGTAATTCAGCTAGCCACTTGCAAGCTTCCCCCATCAATGAGAAAGGGAATAGTCTTAATTGAACTGATTCCTGAGAGTTGTTCTTGAACGAGAAAGGTTCACACACATTCACGAAATTTTGAAGATTCTCATGTGGGTCCTCAAGAACCAATCCACTGAAAAGTCCTTTTAGTTGCAAAAGTTGCAGCATGGTGCTTGTTATGTGGAACACCGCATTTCCCTCTGTTGGAGGTAGACAGATGGCTCCGACACCTCCCATGAGAAGTGGATCATGGATGTTGGGCTCTTGGACAATGTTAAGGTTACGAATGTCGTCCTGATGGCCCACTTGGCTCGAGTTACTACCGTTAACACTCATGCTTTCTGAAATGTTTACACAATCAACAGAACAAAATTAAAAATTAAATTAGTAAATTACAACTAAGAAGAACAAGAAATTCTACTAATCTAAAAATTCTCAAACAACAACACTCCCCGGCAGCGGAACCATTTTGATGCTTATCGTGACCAATCACACTAACCTACGGTACAAGTGTCTACGATCGTCGATAATATAGTAACCCAACTAAAGGTTGGGGTCGTGTCCCAAGGGAGTGGTTTTGAGAATTAATAGAAAAATAAAATTTAGTTATAATTAGTAGTAGCTAAAGACATTAACGAACAAAAACATTGTAAATTAAAGGGGGTGACACAAAAGTGTCAAATATCAATTGGGGGTTTTGTCACAAGTAGTAAAGACAGCAAAAATTAACAAGAAAATCAAGTATGGGAGAAAGTTCTTGGGGTGTGACCTCAATACAAGTTGAGATAAATCGTTGGGTACATGCTTTTGATAGGAAATTTACAAGATAATAGTGACTAGGCTAAGTTTTAGATGGAAATAAGTTCCCCCTTGGGAAACTCACTCCATTTCAAATGGGTTCCTCTCGGACACTCACTTGCCGCATAAAGACCACCCTACGCCTTACCACACTCACTCTGTTGAGAAGAGTATTAGGATATGGGACTACGGTTCACCCTCTCGGGTTGAACCTCATGTCGACCTACACCTTAGGCCATCAGTCTAGTGTACTTGGTTTCACGACCTTCCTCTTGGGCAAGCCGAAAACACATGGGTGGTTTTGTATTTGCAACTACAAACCCATTAAATTAAATCACAACCACTAGGTGAATTCACCATTGAAATACTTCTAACCTATCAGCAAGCAAGACCCAATAACAATATCAACACATATTTGCTAAATCACACCATAGGAATGGGAGGTTTTTAGCCACACATTAAGAAATAACAAAATACACCTAAAATGATACTAAAATCAAATGGGTATAAGAAATTAAACTTTGATTTAAGCAAAGGAAGAAGGATGGTGAAGACCCACTTCCAACCTGGGGAAGATGAAATCTTTCTCTCTTCAAGTCTCCCATAAAACCCTCTCCAAACTTGAGAGAAAATATCCCAAAAAGTACTATTCTATTATGGAAAATAAAATAAATGTTCGCTTCTCTAAAAATTAATAAAAAGTTTAGTATTTATAAACTTCAAAAAATAGTGCTGGCGGATCTTTTGGCGAGGTTAGTCGATGTCGCCAAAGGACTCAGCGATTCGCCCTTCTTCTGTTTTATCGCAATTTCGTGCTTGCCTTCAGCATTTTCACGTTATGTACCATTGGTGTTATAGTACTGCTTCGCGAAAATATTCGGCGAAGCGCCGATTGCTCCTTCATCGCCTTTTGATCCTTCTTGTTCAGGACTTCGCGTACTGGAACAAAGGGTGGAGTGTGTCCCTACGACGAGTCACCAAGTGTGCTTGGTGATGCTCAGGCTTCAGCTTCTTCGTTCCTTTCACCCTTTTTGTTCCTTTTCGCACCTAAGTGTCCATGTTTCCACCAAAACTTCAAATACCTGAAACTTAAGAGTTTTCATCAGATATTGAGACAAAATAAGCATTGGAGGACACTATTTCTATCAAAATAAACCCCTAAACAAGTCCAATTTGTGGACTCATCAACACCCCCAACTTAAACTTTTGCTTATCCTCAAGCAAATTCAAGTTCAGTCGTTCAAAAAGGGTGTCTCAAACAGTGCTACACAAGACTCAATCATGAATGCACACAACAAGACTCAATTTACTTATGCAAGGATCAATTCTATACTTAAAGATTTAGATTGTGAAACACCATTACCAAAGACTCTCATGCTCGCAATACATGCTACTTGTGCAAGTTCAAGCTCAACAAAAAGTATCTCAATGCCATCACATGAAAAATGATTCCATATTCTCACACAGAGGTTCACTAATTCAAGATCAGGAATCAGATGCAACTCTCACACTCAAAAAGAGGAACGCAATGCATGCTTTCACCCATAGGTTTCCTCTTATTTTCCAATCGACTTTTGATTCGGCTAACTCAAGATCAAAAAAGTCTTTCTAAGGCTTATAATGGGGTTGAGTGCAAAGGTATGGTCATTTAGGCTCAGTGTCTTCTTCCTCGTGAGGTGTGGTGTTCTCAAGGCATTCCCTTCTTTCCCTTTTTCAATTCTTTTTCTAGTGCTTTTAAGTCATCTTTATATTCACCTCCATGGATTGCTTGGAAACCCGATCCTTGATGAACTTTTATTCCACAAAATCCAAATTTTTTATTTATTTTTTATTTTTAGGATTTCCATTTTGTTCTGCAACACCATGGGTTAAGGGGGACTTTTCTTGCACTTCTTGACCTCTCCTTTTCCTTTTCACCACACCCCCAACTTAGGTTTTTGGCCTAAGTTGGCTATTCACTAAACCATAAATTAAGAGGATTATAGGTAGTAGGTCAAGTAAGGTCTAGGGTTCATCAAGGTTCTTCCAAAGAAAGGTAATGATCCAGGAGTGTTTAAAAGAGTTTCACACGCTCACGGGTAGGCCACAAAAGAGGTATATGTCAAATTTGGCTCACACTCTTTAAAATTGCCTAAGTTCATATCAAGAGTACACCTTTCTAAATCAATCAGACTAACAGGGCAAATT
This sequence comes from Solanum gracilifrons, assembly GCA_029582605.1. Classification (NCBI taxonomy): domain Eukaryota; kingdom Viridiplantae; phylum Streptophyta; class Magnoliopsida; order Solanales; family Solanaceae; genus Solanum; species Solanum gracilifrons. The sequence continues at coordinate 16,980 of JAJOOH010010932.1, read as the reverse complement.
CTAGGTTTATTCATGCATGGTTCAAAGCAAGCTAATCACACAAAGCATCGACACTTAAGTCAAACAAGACTACACATTTTTGCTAGTGTGCAATGGTCATTACAAGAGAATCAATTAGATAAATGGTTAATCACAACGAGATGCAAAGAGTTCACTTATTGTCTATGCAACTTCATTTGGCCTCATCGTAGTCGTACATTCATGTTCGTTCAATTAAGAGCACTATTCAAGTCATCGGTATTGATTGAAACCGAGACTCAAACTTTTGCGAAAGAACATCCACATTCAACTCACGAAGGGTAAAAAAAATGTGCGAAAAACTCAAAAAAATTCGGAAGAGTCAAAGTTATTTTGCAATTAAACCCAAAAGAGAGTCATAAGCTCAAGCAATCGCAAAGCAGTTTTAAAAACACAAATTAAAAACAGATAACCCAAATGTACACCAAAATACAAATATCAGAAACAAGAAAAACAAGGTGGGTCTCACCCCACCACAAATAAAAGTGTTTGTCCTCAAATGCAAGTAATGACAGTATCAGAGTTGAAGAAAGATAAGACAGAGAAAGAGGTAAAAAAGAGTCATGTCTATGCAGTCTCTCTATCTGCCGAGGAATTTGAGGCATATCCCTGAAGTAAAATCGTGGTCCCTACAGTATTCTTGTTTTAGTCCTTGTTGTTTGCCTTTGTCATGGCCTCTGCAGCAAGATTAGTTGCACTCATCTGATCTATCTCCTGAGCTGCTCTGAAGTCCCATATTGCATTAACAAAATCTCGAGCCCATGAAGGCACATTAGGGTCAATGGGAATTCGTCTCTTTGCTCTGGCTTAATTGGTATATTTCCTTTGTTTGGCTAGCTCCGCTTTCTTTTCATAGCTTTTAAACTCTCGTGCGTTTATGTGCCTAGGTGGATCATTTCTCCCTGTGACTTTTGATCTAGCCATTCCTGCAAAGTCTTCGAGGATAAGTAAGATAGTATTTTAAACAGGGGTAAACGGGTGTTTCTGGGTGTGGAATCGCTCAGCCAAGCTAGTCGGCGAAGCGCTTATCTTGTTAGGCTAAACGCTGAAAATGATGTACAAATAATACATGGGAGCAGACAAAGGGGGAACAAGGGATATTTCGGCTTATCACCGAGTGCATTTTTTGAATTAAACTGACCGCCGAAAGTCACAGATTAATCAATGCATAAAATATTCAGTTAATGGCGAAATGGTGATATTACGCGAACCGCTAAGCAGTTCGGCGGAATTTGTTCATCTCGTCGAGCAGCTCACGTGTCTATTTTCGACCCAACCTTTCAAATTTCACCCCACAACCCCAGATAATGCAATTTACGCTTATATAACTCAATTTTAACGAAAACTCAAAAAAACTTCTATTCCCACCGCGCAACAGTTCAACTCAAAGTAAAGTTAAGTTGTAGTCCCTCAAATCATGCAGAAAATACCAAGTCTTTATCGATAATATATGCAATCGAAGTAACTCAGAGATTTAACAGAGATTTTATAATGTCAGTAATTATTCAAATGAGTAAAAATTCTGATCAAATAACTGAGGAGTTTGATTACCAACCTTTGATGCCGAATTAGATAGTGTTAACTTGCTAGGCAGCAACGTGATCCTAATCTGAGCACAATTCGACACTTAAAATACTCTAAATTGTAAGAAATATAATTACTAAAGTGCGAGTGTGAGTTTGTGAAAAGGGACAAGGAGAAGGAAAGTAAATGAGATGGAACTTTTAAACCTGTGGCTTGTGACCGTCCAGATTCTGGTCATTCGGCGATGTTAGTCGATCTCGCTCAATCATTCGACGAAACGTGAAATATCTAATGTTCTTGCCTAATATAACTGAGTTTTCAATTCAAGTGAGCAGTAAATTAGCAATCTTTATCGAGATCCCCAAATTGATTGGCGATGCGCCGACAAAATTCATACTCCACCGAGTTTTACAGACTCAACATTTAGGATGTATTCCATCAAATGGTGGGAATGATCGGGTACGTCGAACTTGTCGGCGATCCGCAAAACTGAATTGTTGCTCGCCTCCATACATTTTTTCAAGCACTTTCCTTACTCAATCTGTACAAACAGCACACTATTATTTTATCAACATAACAAACGGCGAGTAAATGGTTTTGGGTTGCCTCCCAAACAGCGCCTTAGTTAACGTCGCGGCACGACACAAGTTAACCTTTAGACCTCACTCTTGGGGTTAGCCATAGTATCACTAGGCAAACCCCCTTGTTGTCTCGTATTGAGATGAGACGAGATATGACTCATTTGGGTTTCTAATTGTTTGATTGAAACTGAATGAGAGGTGACAGTCTGGCTGAGGGTAGACATGTCTTCTTTCATACCTTTTAGCATTTTGTCTGACCCTTCAACTTTGTTTAGGATACGCGAGAGCATATCCTCAGACCTACCACCGTCCGAATCCTTAGACTTCTAACGCTCGTGGAGAGGCAAATAAATATCCTTCTCCCTATCATTCCAATTTGGATTACGGTTCCGCCATTCACGATCTCGATCCTTCCAGCCTTTGTCTCTAGCCCATCCTTGATTACCACCCTGCCTTGCGTCATGATCTTGGCCATGTTTTGGTCTCTCTCATTATCTTTTTCAACCTGCTCCTTGGATAGCTGAAATGTGACCGGTGAGACCTGGTCTTCGCGAGTGTACCACTCCATGTTGTTGTTATTCATCCCATTGAGAAGTTGAGTTTTCACTGCATAAGGTAGTTGTATTAAGCCTTCGGGTGAGAGTTTGTCCGCTGCACCTTTGTTCACCGAGTCTAGACTCCAATAAAATTAGTATAGGAGCACATTATCAGATAGACCATAGGTCGGGCATTGTAGCACCAATTTCTTAAACCGGAGCCAAGTTTCGTGAAGAGGCTCTCTATTCAGACGCTTGAAGCTTTGGATGTTATTCTGAATAGTCATCATCTTCAAGGAAGGGAAAACTCGCACACTAAATGCGGTGACCAGCTCCTCCTATGAAGTGATTGAATTTCGTGGTAATTCAGCTAGCCACTTGAAATCTTCCCCCATCAATGAGAAAGGGAATAGTATTAATTGAACTAATTCCTGAGAAATGTTCTTGTACGAGAAAGGTCCACACACAACCATGAAGTTTCGAAGATGCTCATGTGGGTCCCCATGCGCCAATCCACTGAAAAGTTCTTTTGGTTGCAAAAGTTGCAACATGGTGCTTGTTATGTGGGACACCGCATTTACCTCTGCTGGAGGTAGCCGGATGGCTCCGACACCTCCTATAAGATGTGGATCATTGATGTTGTTCTCTTGGACATAGTTGAGGTTACCAATGTCGTCGTGATGGCCCACTTTGCTCCCGTTACTACCGTTAACACTCATGCTTTCTTAAATGTTTAAACAATCAACAGAACAAAATTAAAAATTAAATTAGTAAACAACAACTAAGAAGAACAAGAAAATCTACTAATCTAAAAATTCTCAAGCAACACCACTCCCCGGCAGCGGCGCCATTTTGATGCTTATCGTGACCAACGACACTAACCTACGGTACGAGTGTCTACGATCGTCAATAATATAGTAACCCAACTAAAGGTTGGGGTCGTGTCCCAAGGGAGTGGTTTTAAGAATTAATAGAAAAATAAAATTTAGTTCTAATTAGTCGTAGCTAAAGACATTAACGAACAAAAACATTGTAAATTAAAGGGGGTGACACAAAATTGTCAAATATCAATTGGGGTTTTGTCACAAGTAGTAAAGACAGCAAAAATTAACAAGAAAATCAAGTATGGGAGAAAGTTCTTAGGGTGTGACCGCAATACAAGTTGAGATAAATCGTTGGGTACATGCTTGTGATAACGAAATTTACAAGATAATAGTGACTAGGCTAAGCTTTAGATGGAAATAAGTTCCCTCTCGGGCAACTTACCCCATTTCAAATGGGTTCCTCTCGAACACCCACTTGCCATATGAAGATCAGCCTATGCCTTACCCCACTCACTCTCTCGAGCTGACTGTTAGGATATGGGACTAGGGGTTCACCCTCTCGGGCTGAACCTCATGTCAACCCACTCCTTAGGCAATCAGTCTAATGGTCTTGGTTTCGCAACCTCCCTCTCGAGCAAGCCGAAAACACATGGTGGTTTTGTATTTACAACTAAAAACCCATTAAATTAAACCACAACCTCTAGGTGAAATCACCATTAAAATACATCTAACCTATCAGCAAGCAAGACCCAACAACAATAACAACAAATATTTGCTAAATCACACCCTAAGAATGGGGGTTTTAGCCACATATAACGAAATAGCAAAATACACCTAAAATGATACTAAAATAAAATGGGTATAAGATATTAAACCTTGATTGAAGCAAAGGAAGAAGAATGGAGAAGACTCACATCCAACTTGGGGAAGATGAAATCTTTCTCTCTTCAAGTCTCCCACAAAACCCTCTCCGAACTTAAGAGAAAATATCCCAAAAAGTACTATTCTATTATGGAAAATAAATTAAATGTTCGACTCTCTAAAAATTAATAACAAGTTTAGTATTTATAGACTTCAGAAAATAGTGAGGGCGGATCTTTCGGCGAGGTTAGTCGATGTCGCTGAATGACTCGGCGACTCGCCCTTCTTCTGTTTCATTGTCGTTTCGTGCTTGCCTTCAACATTTTCATGTTTTGGACCATTGGACGGTATAGTACATTTTTGCAGACATATTCGGTGAAGCGCCGACTGCTCCTTATCGCCTTTTGATTCTTCTTATTCAGGGCTTTGCGTACTAGAATAACGGGCGAAGTGTGTCCCTTTGGTGAGTTGTCAAGTGTGCTTTCCGATGCTCAGGCTTCAGCTTCTTCATTCCTTTCAGCCTTTTTGTTCTTTTTTGCGCCTAAGTGTCTATGTTTCTACCAAATCATCAATTACCTGAAACTTAAGAGTTTACATCAGATATTACGACAAAATAAGCATTTAAGGACACTATTTCTATCAAAATAAACCCCTAAATGAGTCCAATTTGTGGACTCATCAACACCCCAACTTAAACTTTTGTTTGTCCTCAAGCAAACTTAAGTTCAGACGTTCAAAAAGGGTGTCTCAAACAGTGCTACACAAGACTCAATCATGAATGGACACAACAAGACTCAATTTACTTATGCAAGGATCAATTGTGTACTCAAAGATTCAGGTTGTGACACACCATTACCTAAGATTCTCATGCTCGAATTACTTGCCAATTGTGCAAGTTCAAGCTCAACAAAAAGTATCTAAATGCCTTCACATGAAGAATGATTATATATTCACACGTACAGGTTCATTAATTCAAGATCAGGAATCGGATGCAACGCTCACACTCAAAAAGAGGAACACAATGCATGCTTTCACCCATAGGTTTCCCCTTATTTTCCAATCGACTTTCAATTCGGCTTTCTCAAGATCAAAAAGGTCTTTCCAAGGCTTGCAATAGGGCTGAGTGCAAAGGTATGGTCATTTAGGCTCAGTGACTTCTTCCTCATAAAGTTTGGTGTTATCAAGTCATTCTCTTCTTTCCCTTTTTCAATTCTTTTTCTAGTGTTTCTAAGTCATCTTTTTATTCACCTCCATGGATTGCTTGAAAACCCGACTCCTGATGCACTTTTATACCACAAAATATAATTTTTTTATTTATTTTTATTTTTCAGGCTTCAGCTTCTTCGTTCTTTTCAGCCTTTTTGTTCATTTTTGCGCTTAAGTGTCCATTCTTACACCAAAATTTCAAATACCTGAAACTGAAGAGTTTTCATCAAATATTGAGACAAAATAAGTGTTTGAGGACACTATTTCTATCAAAATAAATCCCTAAATTAGTCCAATTTGTGGACTCATCGGTAGGTGGTATGTTATTTGTACATGTTAAGCTTATAGGGGTTTCATTAGGTTGATGTTTGATCATTTTTATATTTTTAGATTCAGTAGTGGATTAGCATGCTTATCTAAAATTTTGATTTCCTTAAGTGATTGCTTTTGGTATATTATGATACTTGCTCATTTAGTCTATAGCCTTTCATACTCCCTACATTATTTATATTGACTCCCCATTGCCTTGGGGGCGCTGCATTCATGCAAGTAGGACCCGACAGACGACCCAGTAGACCTCTTCAGCAAAAGGATTGACCTTTATTCGATTGGCTAGCCCCTTTTCTCCGGAGCTGCCAGAGTTAGGAGGTTTGTTCGCTTTTATTGTATATATCTCTATGGGTAGGCTGGGACCCTGTTCCGCCAATCTTTACTACTCTTAGAGGCGTGCAGACTAGTGTGTGGGATGTATAGCTACGTTATGGACATACTGGCCCAGTTTGTTGGTTTGTTGAAGCTTGTGAGTTGTTTTATGTATTGTCTTGATATATACCTGCTTTAAGTTTTGGTATAGATATCATGGTGTCATCGACGGCCCAATCAGCATTTTTGTGCTAGTTAGCTATTTATTTATATGAACTCTTTGGAGTAGCTTTTTCTTTTATGGATCAGTTCGCAGGGGCCTTGCCAGCCGAGGGCTTAGTTTTAAGCTGAGATATACTAGTAGAAAATGGTTCAGCAGGGTTGGCTCAGGCCTGTGTTTTGGCATTAGGAGCCAGTTGCGCCTTTTGAGTTTGGGGAATGACAAACTTGGTATTAGAGCAACATCGTATCCTAGGGAATCTGTAAGTCATGTCTAGTAGAGTCTAGTTTACAAATGTATTGTGCAGCACATTCGATAAGCAAGAAGCTACCGGACATGTTAGAATGATTATCCTTTTTTTGCTCACCTCGTGCTATAGAGCGGTGTCTTAAGGGTTGAGGTTTCTGGCCTATAATTGATACTTGTATGCAGATAAAGATGGCTGACACCAGACAGACCTTAGCTAGCATGGGGCTAGATACAGCTGCAGGCGAGGGTACCAGCAAGTTACCACAAGTGGAGGTGGCCCATTGTGAGACCTAGGGGGAGACATCTTCTCAACCCCCTATAGCTTCTCCACCACTTCAGGAGCCTCTGAGAGCTACAGGACTTCCGGCTCCACCAGCAGTACCACATCTAGTTCCTCCTATTCCATCTAATTAGGATTTCAAGAGTGCATTATGTATGTTAGCACAGTTAGTAGTTGCACAGCACCAACCAGTTGCGCCAGATGTTTCCGAACCTTCTGAAGGGCCCGGAAGTTTGAGAGTTTGTGAATTTCTTTCCTTGAATCCTCCACAGTTTACAGGTACAGATCGCAGAGAGGACCCTCAGCACTATGTTGATCAGCTTTATAGGATCTTTAGAGTCATGCATGCCTCAGCGACTAAGTCAGTTGAGTTAGCAACATTTTGATTGCGCAATGTTGCAGTATTGTGGTATGAGAGTTGGGAGAGATCTAGGGGAAAAGATGCATCTCTACCCACTTAGGATAGCTTTACAGAAGCTTTCATATATCACTTCTGCCACGAGAGATTAGGGATGGCCGGGTGGACCAGTTTTTGAACCTCTGAAAGGCAGCATGAGTGTCCGAGAGTACGGGCGCAGATTTGATTCATTGACTAGATATACACCAGCACTGGTTGATGCGATGCAGATAGGGTGTGTAGATTTGTGGGAGGGCTCGACTAAGACTATATCAACGCTTGTTCTACCGCAAATAATAATATGGATATCTCGCGAATTCAAGCCTTTGCACTAGGCATAGAGGATCGCCGACATTTACAGTATATATGAGTGAGAGGGTCGAGAGACAAAAGAGAGCTAGGCCCACTGGTTCACAGGGTGATTTTTAGGGTGGTCCCAGACCTCGATATTCTATTAGGCCACCTAGACATCCACCACAGCAGTTCCAGGGTAGTAGATTTGATCGTCAGGGACAGTCAGGACCAGGTGAGGGTTCATGAGCATCAGGCTCTCAGCAGCAAAAGGGTTCATGCCAGGCTAGGACAGCCCCGCCACGTTGCGCTACTTACGGTAGGATGCATTTAAGGAGGTGCAGACATGGTTCCACAGGTTGTTATTCTTGTGGACATGAGGGGCATGGGTGGAGAAACTGCCTGACCATAGGTCAGGATGGTATAGGTCAGTCGACCGGGTCAGTAGTAGGTTCCTCCTAATCAACACAGTCTACAAGGCGTGGACCCCACACTTCAGCAGATAGAGGTAGAGGTGGAGGCAAAGAGGGAGCATCTAGTTCTAATACTGGACAGAACCGTACATATTCACTAGTCGGTCGACAGGACTCAAAGTCATCACCAGATGTTGTGACAGGTACATTGATTGTTTGCTCCGATTGTGTTTATGCTTTGATAGATCCTGGATCTACACTGTCTTATGTTACTCCATTTATTGCGTAGAAGTTATGTATAGTAGTAGAGCCATTAGATCGACCCTTTATTGCATCTATAACAGTTGGTGAGTCTATTGTTGCCAGGAGAGTCTATCGAGGTTGCACGATAGAAATTATCGACTGTCAGACATCTGTAGACCTCGTAGAGTTAAAGATGGTCGATTTCGACATCATTATGGGTATAGGCTAGTTAGCGTCTTGTTATGCTAACGTCGAGTGTCAGACAAAGATTGTTAGATTCCACTTTCCAGGAGAGGCAGTTCGAGAATGGAAAGGCGATACAGCAACGCCGAAAGGTAGGTTTATTTCCTATCTTAAGGCGAGGAGGATGATTATTAAGGGTTGTATTTATCATCTTCTTCACGTTCATGATATAGATGCAGAACCACCGACTCTTCAGTCATTCCGATAGTTAATGAGTTTCTAGATGTATTTCCAGACGAGCTCCCTAGTACCCCTCCAAAATGGGAAATTGATTGTGCTACCGATATGTTATCAGGTACACAACCCATATCTATCCCTCCTTATAGAATGGCTCCTACTGAGCTAAAGAAGTTGAAGGATCAACTGAAAGACTTGCTGGATAAAGGCTTTATTAGGCCTAGTGCTTCACCATGGGGTGCGCCAGTGTTATTCGTAAGGAAGAAAGATGGCTCACTAAGAATGTGTATCGATTATCGATAGCTGAATAAGGCGACTATAAAGAATAAGTATCCCCTTCTGAGGATCGATGACTTGTTTGATCAATTAGAAGGTGCTAAGTGCTTCTCAAAGATTGATTTAAGATCAGGGTACCACCATATACGAGTTTGGGAGAAAGATGTTCCAAAGACAGCTTTTAGAACAAGATATGGACACTTTGAGTTCATGGTAATGTCTTTTGGATTAACTAATGCCCGATCAGTGTTCATGGACCTAATGAATAGTATATTCAGGTCGTATCTAGACTTGTTTGTGATTGTATTTTGGTGTATTCACGTTCAAAATCTAAGCATACAAATCATCTGCGAGCAGTCCTTCAAGTTCATCGAGACCGAGAACTTTATGCAAAGTTTTCTAAGTGTAAGTTCTAGTTGGACTCTATATCTTTCTTAGGCCATATTGTATCAGATGCAGGCATTGCGGTTGATACACAAAAGATTGAGGTTGTAAAGACTTGTCCCACACCCATGACTCCGACTGAGGTTCGTAGTTTCTTAGGGTTAGTTGGGTACTACAGAAGGTTTGTACAGGGCCTTTTTTCACTTTCAGCCCCATTAACGAAGTTGACTCAAAAAGCAGCTAAGTTCTAGTGGGCAAAGGCTTGCGAGCATAGTTTCCAGGAGCTGAAGAATAGGTTGACATCATCACCAATTCTAGCATTGCTAGAGGGTTCAGAAGGCTATGCGGTGTATTGTGATGCTTCTAGTATTGGGTTGGGATGTGTTCTAATGCAACACGGTAAGGTTATCATATATGCTTCAAGGCATTTGAGAAAGCATGAGAAGAACTATTTGACCCACAATTTAGAGTTGGTTGAAGTTGTGCATGCCCTAAAGATCTGGAGACATTAATTGTATGGAGTTCATGTTGACATCTTCACTGATCATAAAAGCCTTCAATATATCTTTAGACAGAAGGATTTAAATTTGCGACAACGTCGATGGCTTGAGTTACTAAAAGACTACGACGTGGATATTTTATATCATCTAGGAAATGCAAATGTGGTAGTCGATGCCCTCAGTCGAAGATCTATGGGTCGTTTATCCTATTTAGGTGTTGCGGAGCGTGACCTAGCGCGAGAGCTTCATCAGTTAGCTAGCTTGGTAGTCAGATTGTTAGAGGCAGAAGATAGTGGGGTAACAATTCAGGACACAACCGTATCATCTCTAGTTGTAGAAGTAAAATCACGGCAACAAGAGGATCCTAGCTTAGAGCAGCTTAGAGCCAAGGCTCAGGATCAACAGTCTTTAGTATTTCATATAGCAGGAGATGGAGTCCTTAGATATAGAGGTCGATTGTGTGTTCCGAATGTTGCAGGGCTTTAACATCGGATTATGGAAGAGGCACATCATTCCCGTTATTCTATTCACCCTGGTTCGACGAAGATGTACCATGATATTAAGGATATGTATTGGTGGCACAGGATGAAGAAGGACGTTGCTGAGTTTGTGGCACAGTGTCCTAACTGTCAACAAGTGAAGGTTGAGCACCAAAAGCCCGTTGGGCTAGTTCAAGAGATAGTCGTTCCTTTATAGAAGTAGGAAGCAATTAATATGGATTTTATTACAGGGTTACCTCGATCGCGTCGCAAGTTTGACTCTATTTGGGTAATTGTTGATAGACTAACAAAATCAGCCCACTTCTCACCAGTCAGGGATACTTTTACGGCCGAAGACTATGCAGGGCTCTATATTAGAGAGATTGTTAGGCTACACGGTGTCCCAGTATCTTTTATCTCTGATAGAGGAGCACAATTTACCGCTAACTTCTTGAAGTCCTTCCAAAAAGGACTGGGGACATAGGTTAATCTTAGTACAGCCTTTCACCCTCAGACAGATGGCCAGGTTGAGCGCACAATTTTGACACTCAAGGATATGCTATGGACGAGCGCGCTAGACTTCAAGGGAAGTTAGGATGACCACTTACCTCTTATTGAGTTCGTATACAATAATAGTTATCATTCCAGCATCGGGATGACACCTTTTGAGGCTTTGTATGGGAGAAAATGTAAGTCCCCCATCGGATGGTTCGAGGTAGGTGAGAGAGGGTTGATTGGACCCAACTTAGTACAGCAGAAATTAGAGCAGGTTAAGCTCATTCGGGAGAGGTTGCTAACAGCTCAAAGCTGACATAAGTCATACTCAGATATGCGACAAAGGTACTTAGAGTTTTGTGTCGATGACTGGGTATTCTTAAAAGTCTCGCCTATGAAGGGTGTTATGAGATTTGGCAAAAAAGGCAAGCTTAGTCCAACATTCATTGGGCCATACCGGATCCTTCGGAGGGTAGGATGAGTGGCTTATGAGTTAGAATTACCTTCGGGGCTTGAATCTGTTCATCCAATTTTCCATGTATCGATGCTACGAAAGTTCTTAGGAGACCCTTCTCAGGTTGTCCCAATTGAGGATGTTCATATCACAGAGGAGTTGTCCTACGAGGAATCTCCAATTGCCATATTAGATCGGCAGGTCCATAAATTGAGGACCAAAGAGGTGGCTTCGGTTAAAGTATTGTGGAGAAATAAGAATAGAGAGGAGGTGACCTAGGAAGCTGAGGATGGCATGAGGTCCAAATATCCTCACTTGTTTCATACCTAGGGTAATGGCATATCAGTTTATATTAGTGCAGTGAGGTTAGATACCAATCTAATTTTTTTTATATTGTTGCTTATTATTATTGTTGTTGTAGTTGTATATTTGCTCGCACTATTATTGTGGAGTTATAGTGCTTAGCTATTTATGTCATCATGTGAGACACCTAGGTTAGAATTTATGCGTTTCATGTTCCTGGATAGTCACATTTACAAAGGATATTCTGCCTAAATTTTTGAAACTTCTAAGGACTTAACCGCGTGACTCAGATTTTTTCATTCGAGGACGAATGTTTCTAAGGGGGGAAGGATGTAACACCACGACTTTTCAACACGTCTAAATTAACTTGTATCTTCGTGGTAAGACAAGGAGGGTGGGTAATAAATTAAGAATGATGTCGTATGTCATATTTTAAGTTTTCAAGGGTTGTATCTCAAGTTTTGAAGTTAGGTAAGTGGCAAAATAAAAGTTGGCGAAAGTTATCGTAAGTTCCTTTTTAAAGATTTCTCTGAAATTTGGGTCACATGTCTTGGATGTTTTCTCCCAATATATAAAGAGTTCGAAGGCCTATCACCCATTAAATCGAAGGCCTACGAATCTAGTTTGCAACGCACAAAACCCCATATCCAACCGACATTGGAGTAAAAAGTTATGAGGGTTTTACTAGGGCAGAATTCGGGTCGAATCTGGGTCGGGTTAAAAATGTGGTATGTTGGCTTACTCAACGTTTTAAGCCATGAAAACATTTCTTTTCACTTCCAAACCAGAAAGAAAGCTTAAAGAGAGGGTTCCTATAGAGTTCTTGCATGATGAAGGTTAGTTTTTGATGATTTCTACCATGCTGCATTTGGAGCTGCTTTTTGAAGATATCAATTTGTAGTTATTGGAGTTTCTTCAAGGTTTAAAGTTGGTTAACTAAGGTAATCATCTCGGGACTCTTTTATGATTGTTTTTATGAATTTCTATGGGCGTTTTGACAAGTTGGGGCAATATGGAAAATCTGCCAATTTAAGACTAATTATAAACTATTTATAGGTGCCTACCAGTTGTGTATATATAGTGTTTGTGAAGCTTAGGGCATAAGGAACAACTTTCGTGAAGGAACTACGGTCTTTAGAGCATTCATTGGAAAGGTATGTTAAGGCTACTCCCTTCGTTCGACATGCTTCCTTAGAGCTTAGGAGTGATATAATAGGGTAGTTAATGTTGGCGATCTTGTAGATGTAATTGTGAGTGGTTGGCTGATTGAGTGGTTATAAACCCTTATTTTAGGGACTCATAATCTGTTAAGAACAACCCTAAGTTAGGAACGACTTGGAGATTATTCATATATATTGTTTATAGCTAAATTGCTCGCCTTTGGCCTATTCAATTATTTGTTGTCACCCTTGGGGCTATTGTGGTTAGTTGTTGAGCTATGAACTGCCATGGGGGCTATGATGTTGTCTAATAGGACTATGTTATTTTCAAAGAGGGTTATATGTTGCCCACGGGGATATATTGATGTCAAAGAGTGTTATGTGTTGCCTACGGGGATATTTTGACACCAAAGAAGGCTATGCGTTGCCTACAGGGCTATGTTGATGAAAAAGAGGGTTATGTGCAACCCACAGAGCTATGATGCTGCCTAAATGGGCTATGTGCTACCTACGGGGCTATATCGTTGCCAAAAAGGGCTATGTGACTTCTTACAAAGACAAGGGGCTATCGATAGGGGTATGTAGATTGATTTGGCACCTTCTAGGCTTATGGGGGCCTAGGTTTGTGGTATGTTGTTTGTACCTGCCAAGCTTATGGGGGATTCGTTAGGTTGATGTTTGATCATTTTTGTATTTTTAGATTCAGTAGTGGGCTAGCATGCTTATCTAAAGTTTTGATTTCCTTACGTGATTGCTTTTGGTATATTATGATACTTGCTCATTTAGTATATAGCCTTTTATACTCTGTACAAAATTTTGTACTGACTCTCCATTGCCTTGGGGGCGCTGCATTCATGCATGCCGGTCCCGACAGACGACCCAGTAGACCTCCTCAGCAGCAGGATTGACTTTTATTCGATTGGCTAGCCCCTTTCCTCCGGAGCTGCCAGAGTTAGAAGGTTTGTTCACTTTTGTTGTATATATCTTTATGGGTAGGCTGGGGCCCTGTCCCGCCAATCTTTACTACTCTTAGAGGCTTGCAGACTAGTGTGTGGAGTGTATAGCTACGTTATGGCCATACTGGCCTAGTTTGTTGGTTTGCTTAAGCTTATGGGTTGTTTGATATATTGTCTTGATATATACTTGCTTTCAGTTTTGGTATAGATATCATGGTGTGCTCGACGGCCCAATCAGGACTTTTGTGCTAGTTGACTATTTATTTATATGAACTCTTGGGAGTAGCTGTTTCTTTTATAGATCAGTTGACAGGGGCCTTGCCGCCGAAGGCTTAGTTTTAAGCCAAGATATACTTGTTTATTTTTTTGATTGCATGTGGCTGCCATGCACTAGTAGCAAATGGTTCAGCAGGGTCGGCTCGGGCCTGTGTTTTGGCATTAGGAGCTAGTTGCGCCCTTGAGTTTGGGGCGTGACAATAACTCTTATATAACTTCTCATAAGCAAGGTTGTGCGTGTAGAACTACTTGTATACTTTCACTATCCCTAACAACACTAAATTTTTCATAACTGAAATGACCAACTCTTTCCACGGATCATACCCTATCAAGAGAACATAAGAGGATCGGTACATGATCCACCACTAGGGATTCACTCATAGATGTAGAAGCAAGGGGTGAGTACCAAACCACATGGTACTCAGCAAGTAAACTTCTATACACAAGCTAAGGAAATAGTTAAAAATTCTCAAACCAACTTCACCGGCTGATCAGAAATGGTAATTTTATAAAAAAGATTCAAAAATGATCTTTCGGGTCATTACATTATATGTGTTCTTTTACTTGTACAACATATAGGGAGAAAAAAGAACACAACAATTGTAGATACATTAGTGGAGGATAAACGATAGGGAAATAGTATATGCCAGACAAAAATGTAACTCAATGGTTGTTTTAGTTTCTTTTAATTTTCATTTCATTTTTATTTTATTTAATAACAACTAGTATATGTGCCCGCACGTTGCGCGGTGTATATATATATATATATATTATGTTGAAATTTTTTAAGGATAATCAAACATCAAATACTTCGAATAAATTTACATGTCTGTATGTTATTCTTTTTATGTCATTTGAATAAATAACTATGTTAATAATTTATTAATTCTAACATTCCATATGAAATATTTGATATGGATTAAGTAACATGTTGATACATTTTATATATGTTTTATTCAAAATTAAAAAATTCAAAATATTATTTATTGTATTAGTTTTGTGTAAAAATATAATTAAAAAATTGACATAAATGTAAAAATAATCATAATTAATACAACCACTATATTAGATTTACTCAATGTTTGTATTAGATATATTAAATTTCAAATTTAATTGTTTCATAAAACATATAGATGAAAATGAGAGGCTATTGATTTGAAGTTTATCCACTAAAATATATTATGTATCATTATAGTTATATCACAAATTTCAACTTAATTTAACGTTGTTATATAATATTGTGAATAGTCTTAGATTTGTTAAATTACTTATAATTGTGATATTGTCTAAAGTAATATTATGATAAACATAATTTATCGCCTTCTATGTTTATGATAGTGATAGGTAATTATCAAATTTATAATAAACATAATTTAATGTCTTCTATGTTTATGATAAGGATAGGTATTATCAATTTATAAATTTTGGTATGACAATTTCTCATTTATCTTGTGCTAAGGTTGAAAATCTGTAAAAAAAAAAAACAAAAAAAGATATGAATTAATATAATGAATAAATTTATTAAATTCTAAGAAAATATTATACAATAAAACCTTTATAAATTAATATAGTTGGGACCATGAAATTTTATTATTTAATCGATAAATTAATATTTATTAATTTAAAGAATAGTTTGAGATTCAATGAATGTTAATTTTTATTATATCAAAATCATTGTATCTTACTAATTTATGTATCATACTTATTGATTACACATAAAAAAAATATACATAAAGTACAACGAATACATCAAAATCATTATATCTTACTAATTTCAACCTTGTGATGCTGGAATAATAAGAGCTTTCAAGATGTATTATCGAACAGATTTTATCGTAGCATATTAGAAGGCTATGAAATGGGACAAATTGATCCAACAAAGATTAATGTTTTGGATGCTATCAATTTTGCAATCCCTATTTGGACAACAAATGTTCAGTAAGAGACAATAGCAAATTATTTTCAACAATGTAAAATTCGTTTGGGGGATGCAATCTCAGAGAATTTGAATGAATCTACTTGTGAAAACGTCATTCATGAACTTGAGGTCATGATTAATGATCTCGGTTACCACAATAAAATGAATGTCAATAACATGTTGGGTTATCAGGTGAAAGTGATACATGTTTAGAGGTCCAAAGTTTAGAAGAAACTGTGGATACCATCGGAAAAGGCAATGTTGATGATGAAGTTGAAGATTATACCTTTGGAACCAGTTACACGTAAGGAAACACTTATCGCATCTAGAACTCTTCACAATTTTATGGTGCAGTTCGAAAAAACAACATCAGAACTCTTGGATGTAATAAGAATAGTTAGAAATGAGTTTCAACTAGATTTAAATTTTAAGAAAAAACAGAACACAATAGAATCATATTTCACTAAATTGTCTTAGATATATTTGTACTTTTAAAGAATTATTAATTTATGATATTAATGGGACCATATATTTATATAGGGTCTTCTGGAAATATATTATCTTATTATCTTATCAAAATTGATGATTTTTTCCATTGGCCTAAATCGGGACCGGAGAAAAATATTATTTTAGAGAGATTATTAATTTGTCGAGTATTAATTTATAGAGGTTTTATTGTAGAAACAAACCTCTAGCAATTACTTTGAAGTAGAGCTGTCAATATGGGCTAGCCCACCCCATCCGGGCTAATCCATACAAGCTTTGACATTTTACGGGCCAGGCCAGGCTAGCCCATTTTTGGTATGGGCCAGAAAACGGTCGGCCCAACCCACAAGTACATGGGCTACAGGCTTGCCGGGCTAGCCCACTTTTTTAAAAGTTATATTTTTTTTTATAATTATTAAATTAAATTATAAATTATAATTTTAAAATATTATCATAAATATTGACAAAACAATAGTACATGGTGTTAATGTTATTACTTGTTAATCAAATCCACAAATAAAATTATCTTTTTAATATTTATTAAGTTTTTTTTCAAGTAAAAGTATAATATCTAAATAGAAATATTAA
>JAJOOH010010931.1:0-24224 GCA_029582605.1 Solanum gracilifrons | reverse complement strand
CCTATTATATATAGATAGATTATTATTATTATTATTATATTGTTATTATTATTATTAATATTACTATATTGTTATTATTATTATTATTATTATTATTATTAAATTGTACTTCAATTATAAAATTGTATTTCAGAAAAGGAAAAATTTAAAATTCAAATTTGTTGACAGTTTTCGTGGAAACTGATTCCAACAGTAACCTTTATTTCTTTTTGGTTAATTTAAGATAGATAATTAAAATATTTTTAATTAATTTTTGAATTTTAAAATTGTTAAAATTTTTGTGATGTTGACATGTGTCATTCTAATTATTGACATCTGTCTATATTTATTTATTTAATTTCTGTTTATTAAGTATTTAAAATTCTTCAAAATTCTGAAAATTTTATGGTGTTGACATGTGTCATTTTTTCTTCTCCTTTTATATATAGATAGCTATTATAATATAATATAAATAAATAAAATATAATATAAAATATAGAAGATATACTAAATTGGGTGTTTTAAGAAGAAGAAGAACAATGAAATTTTTTAAAAATTGTAGTTTTAAAATTTGAGGAATCCCCTCTTTTTATAGTCAACAAAGGGTAGTGTATAAAAAAAATGCTTATTGTGCCTTATAAAAAAAGAGTCACAACCCTTCAAAAAGGACACAACTCATCGGAAAAGTCATAACTCTTTGTAGAAGTCACAACCCTTCGGAAAAGTCACAGTTTTTTGAAAAAGTCGCAACCTTGTAGAAAAATCACAACCCTTCAAAAAGGTCACAACTCATCGGAAAGTTATAACTCTTTTCGAAATGTCACAACCCTTCAATGTGAAATGGTGTGTGCTTGTAATATAATATAACGTAATATAAATAAATATAATACACTATAAAATATCAAAGATATACTAAATTTGGTGTTTTAAGTTGGGTGTGTTATAATAATTTAACATTTAACCTTGATAGTTCATTCTTTTAAGGTAATATAGATATAGATATAAATTAAAAAAATGTAAGACATAGATTTGTCTAATTTCAATTTTATATGAAATTGTAAAAAATAAAGAAGACTTTTAATTTAAGGATATGAAGAATATATAAAATGTCTTTTAAATTTGTGGTCCTAAAGAAGCGCCCCCACCTCGAAGAAAAAATAATATTCTACATTAAACTAAATAATTATAAAAGTATAACAAATAAATTGGAAACAAAGGAGTACTTATTAAATCTAGCTAGTTTGAACTCTTCAAACAAGTTTTTGGTCAAATCCTTTTTCGCCACTAGTTTGAGATTTTCACAGCTTGAACACCAAGTTGTAGTTTGTGCCAAAGAAAATCATTGAACTTCTTGTCCAGTAGAAAATGCTGCAAAAGTATATATGGCCAATACATGAGTACATATTAATTATCTAGATAGTCTTCTGGTTTAAAGTTGAGTTATTCCTTTCTCCTTTTTGCATCATTTTTTGTTGATCTATCTAATTTACCCATAAAAAGTATTGTAATTGCGTAATTGAACACCTCTCATAATCTTCCTTGTTTTAAGAAAAAGAACAGAAAACTTACAAAATTTGTAGTTTAAAGTGTGATAAAACCTCTCTATTTATAGACAACAAAGCATAGTATGAAAAGGTGCTTATTGTGCCTTATCAGAAAAGTCACAATCATTCAGAAAAATCACAACTTTTCAGAAATGTCATAACTCATCGAAAAAGTCATAACTCTATAAAAAAAGTCACAACCCTTCGAAAAAGTCACTACTCATGAATGTGAAAAAGTGTAACCTTTTAATATAATATAGAACAAATAAATAAATGAATAAATATAATATAAAATATAGAATAGATACTAAATTGGGTGTTTTAAGTGGGGGTATTATAAGAATTTAACATTCAAGTTAGGAAGTTCATGCTTTTAAGGTAGTATAAAATAGATAGATTAAAGATTCGTTATACTTCTAATCCTACCTCATGGAGGTAGAAGTTGTTTTCAATAGACCTAGATTTGCCTATATTAAACTTACCATTACCATGTGGAGGTAGAACGGTTATTTTTGAAAGACCCAAATTTGTGCCTCTGTTGATAAAGATAGTATATATTTAATATGTTTTATACGTTGCAAACAAAAGCATCCCTATCATTGAGATTGTTGTTAAAACAATACCCCTATTATTAAAGAAAGCTCATGGTGCAAGGATCTAGCTATTAATATCTTATGTGGCTTGTCATTTTGTGTAGGCTGGAAGTCACGTGACATGCCGTCACACCATTGTACCCCCATTTTACCCTTCCCCAAATATCTTCTCCTCCTTGACTATCACCACTTAAAGTTATCGACACTCCATCCCCGGTACCAAAAACATAGGGGTTAGGGTTCATGCTCCAATACATCCCTTTTTTGCCCATTCATGTTCTCAAGGTCATAAATCGCTCCTAGAAACTTTCCCTTTATATCCCAAATTATTCTAAACTATAGAATATGTAGTTAGTTTCTTTTTAATTATGATTTAAAAAAAAAAAAGAAACAAGAGAAAAGCTTTGTGGGAAAGCTAAAAGAGATTTGTTTTGGTACACCAGAAAAAGCTAAAAAAGATTACTCCCTCCGTTTAAAAACGGAGTTTGAGAAAAGAAAGAATATTTTATAATCTTGTGGTTCTAAATCAAGTTATGTCAAATGTATCAAAATGCCCTTTAATCTTGTGGCCTTAAACATGACATATGTTAAGTTGAAGTTTAAGTGTTGCCAAAAAAAGAAATGGGTCATTCTTTTTGAAACAGACAAAAAAGGAAATGAGACCATTCTTTTTGAAATGGAGGAAGTACTATTTTTAAAAAGCGACGCCACTTAAGTTTGTTAGGAGAAGAAACTCCATATATGTATACGCACTTCCCAAGATTATTAAATCTTCATCATGTTTGTGTCCTTCATTTGCCATGAAAAATCAACACATTGATTCGCCTCTCTCCAGATGTCTTTAGTCAATTCCTTGTTGGTATTCAATAAAATTTTACAATCTTCAATAATAGCTCCAAGAGGATGATGTTGTATGGCTTCATCCTTAATGAGCTTGCCAATGGTTAGGATCTGTTTCCATTACAATTTCTTGGTATTGTATTCGTTTAGCTACAATGAGCCTTTCAAGCCTCTAATTTATTCACAATCATATTTATTAACGATATCTTGGTATATTCAAAGAGTGAGGGTTAGAAAACAAATCATCTCATATTAGTTTTATAGACACTTCAGGATCACAAGCTTTATGTTAAGTTTTCTAAGAGTAAATTTTGGCTGAATTACGTGTCATTCCTAGGCCATGCCATTTTCAGTGAGGGTATCAAGGTAGATTCCCAATGATCGAGGTAGTAAAGAATTAGTCGAGACCCACGACGCTGACGGAGATTGAGAGTTTCTTGATTTGGTTGGGTAATATAAAAGATTTGTACTAGGTTTTCCCTCTGTTTTTGCTTCATTGACCAAACTAACCTAGAAGAAGATCACTTTTCAATGGTCGAATGCATATGAGAAAAGTTATGAAGTGTTGAAAACCAAATTGACTTTTGCCCAAGTATTAATCCTACAAGAAGGAACTGATGGGTTCATAGTATATTGCGATACTTCAGAAATTGGTCTAGAAGTGTCTTGATGTAACATGAGAATGTAGAATCTTATTCTTCCAGAAAACTTAAGAACCATGATAAGAACAATCTGATCCACAACTTAAAATTAGCAGCAATGGTTTTTTCTGGGGGATCCTTCCGCACGAATGGAACGAACCAAGTTAATCTATACTAGAGTGGGGAATAAAAAACAACAATCAACTAGCTGTTTTGATGTCCCATGATTATGTTAGCTTAGAGACAAAGGGGAAGGACACCATCGGAGGCAAGCCCTAAGTCAGAAAATCGATAATTAATTTTTTTCCCAAGTAGGATTTGAACCTACGATCTATCGATTAGCGTGCATAGACTTCTGTTTTCCTTAGGAGGATTTCTTGTCTTTTGAAAAGAAATTTAATTCATTTTTTCGGGAATACTGGAAAAAGTCACTCCTCCTTACACTACTAAAAAACTGCCAAAAAACGACGGCCAAAAGAGACGGACTGCATCACTTTTTTGGTAAAAATCAACGAAAAAGCGACACAGTCATATTCGTCACTTTTTGGCTCGACGCTTGTCCGTAGCTTTTTGATTATTTTTGTCAGGAATTTTTTTTAACAAAAGCGACGGATTGGGTCGCTTCTTTTATATTTTCATTTATTTTTTATTTCCAATAAGTGACGCAGTCCGTCGCTTTTTTGGAAATTAATATTTTAAAAATCCCAGAAAAGCGACGGACTAAAGGACATTGTCCGTCGCTTTTCTGGAATTAAAATTTTTAAAATACCAAGAAAAGCGACGGACTAAAGGACCCTGCCTGTCGCTTTTCTGGGTTTATTTGAAAAAAATATTGCAAAAAAGCAACGGACAAAACCACCCTGTCCGTCGTTTTTTTCTATATTATTTTGACGCTAGTTGCTGCTGCCACCTGCAAATATAAATCAATAAATTCAATTCAATTCATATTCAACTAGCCCAACAAATAATATAATGTAAACACACAACATATACAACATCAAGCTTAAATCAATCTTCAAAACTAAACAAATCACAATACAAAAACTTATAAAGTATTTCACAATGTGTTTCAAAATGTGTTTCAAAAGAGACCTAAACTAGGGAGTGACATCTACAAAATCATCCTCCTCATCACTGTCGTCGTCGGTGTCCTCGGGAGACGAAGTAGTAGGTCGACGAGCGAGGTTCAGCACTTGTTCTTTGATTTGCTGAACGGTTGCACTCATGCTTTGTTGTTCAGCTACTCTTCTCCACTCCGACTCTGCCAGTGCCGATGTAAGTTGTGCTATTTGAGCCGACATAGTAGCAATCTGAACACCATCAAGTGCCTCGGCTTGACGTGACGATCCAATACATTCTAAGCCTGACTGGAGTTTTCTTACATCGTTTCGAGAGCCTCGACCATAGACTCTATCCTTGTGTGTCCCCCCTACTACTTTCTCTGTCCAAATTTGGGTGGACAGTTAATGTGTCATTTGGAACGAACTATCCAAATTCATAGCGACGTACTGATGAAACTCATTCTGCATATTAATTATAAAAATTGACCTCAATATATATATACATATCATAAATATATTCACCATTAATATATATTATTCATATTAAATAACATACAAAAATTCGTTCGGTCCTTTCCTCGACCCACACATCCGGATCCGACTCATTTTCTTTCTTCTTCACATGAGTCTTCTTGAAAACCTTTGGTTCAATGGGAGTGCGCCCCAATTCTTTTTCCTATAAATAAAAACTGAAATTTATAACAATATATATGAATAAACTAATTATTGATTTAAAAGTTTGAATTAGAACTTACCATCTCTCTTGTAATTGTTCCAACTGTCTTGGCACCTCCGATGTGCAACGAGCCACCCTTAAGACTGCCTCTAGCCTTTTTGGCTTGTTCGGAAATTGCCTTAAATTTTTCTGTGTTCTAATATGCACGCAAATCATCAAAACATGAGGCAACATCCAACCAGGACGTTGATCAGTATCCCAAACTTTCTTTAGCCACCTAGACAGTATCGCGGATGCCCTCCTCTCAAATGTGGTCGCAATGACCAAATTGTACCTCGACTCCCAAGTACACATAGTCTGAAAATCACTATTCCATTGGGGTTTTTACTTAGCATCGAGAGAACACTGAGATGGAGGCCTTCTTTGTCTCTAGTAGCAATCTCATTGTCCCTAACTATGTGCCCCGTAGGATTTTCTTAGAAAGACATACCTAGTGGATCCACCTAATTTAGAAGTTCATGGTCCTTACCTTGGTAAGTAGTACATCTCTTTTCAGTGTAGAAGCAATACACCAGATCCCATGTTATTGCTCACATGGTCTATGTTGGTTAACGATAAATAACCCACAAAATGAACTAAGTTATTTTCAAAGGCTTTATGAAGCTTTCATTAAGATTTTAAGATGCATTGACCATGCTCATGATTTATGATTCTTCTTTGAAGGTTTTACTATATTTTAGCTTCATCATGGATATCATGTTTTCCTTTATGTCCCTTTATGAACATATTTCACATTTTTATGCATATCCTTCATACTTAGTACATCCTATGTACTAAAGCATACTTGTACTTACACTGTTAATAACGTAGGGTTAGACACTTCTTCTCCTCCCGCTCGTGGCTAGATAAAAATTGCTATCTATTGTTTTGGATTGGCGAGTCCTCATATTTCAAGGGCAAGACCATGAAGACTTTACTTGTTAATGCCATTTAGCTTTGAGAATTTGTATGTGCTGTATGTTTTAAGTCTCAACCACTCTATTGATATTCCACACTTTTGATTCAAACTTCTCTTTATGATGTGAGACTTTCTACATAAATTCTACTTTGTCTATCATTGTGTTGTATGCATGTCAAGTGGCTTTTGTAGGTCCTTTCGGGGTCTTATACGTTAAGTCACATCTAGGGTGTACTTTGGGTCATGACAAACTTGTTATTTAGAGCACAAGGTTTAAGAAAAGGTCATAAAATATTTGACAAACCGCGTTTAGTAGAGTCTTATTCATGAGTGTGAAGCACACCATATTTATGAACAAGAGGCTACAAAGTGTTTAGTAAACTTCACTTCTTTCATTACTCTTAAGTCGTGCCATATATTTTATCTCTATAAGGATCCTTCTCCTAAATCTTGTCCAATGATTTTTAAGATATGACCCCTCGAAGAGCTCACATGAGAAGGAATGTGGACGAAAATGTGGAGCCTAAGGTTCCTCAACTTCTGATTGACCCTTTGGTCGAGCATGTGATTCATGTCAAACTCTAAGCTAATTTTGAAGTGTTGGCTCAAGCTATGACGGCCCAAGTTAATGGAGAATTCATTGCTCCCGTGAACCCAAATATGGGTACGGTGGCGACAAGGATAAGAGACTTACTATGATGAATCCTTCGAAATTCATGGGTCGAAGGTGGATGAGGATCCTCAAGAGTTCATCAATGAGATTTACAATATAGTGGGAATTATAGGGGTATCTATGGTAAAGAAAGAGGAATCGGCTTCTTATCAACTCAAGGTTGTTTCTCAAGTTGTGCTTGAACAATAGAAAGGTGAAAGGGCTATTGATGCGCTCCTCTTGATTCAGAGAAATTCAAGGGAGCTTTCTGTGATTGCTTCTTTCCTCTTGCGATAAGGGAGGCAAAATACTTGAATTCATTAATCTCCGACAAGGTGATATGAGTGTGACAGAGTATACTTTGAAATTCACTCAATTGGCTAAGTATGCTCCGACTATGGTTGCTAACACATGGTAAGGATGAGTAAGTTTATGTCAGATGTTTGGTTGTCAAAAAATGCCGAACCACTATGCTAATCAAGGAGATGTATATCTCCCATTTGATGGTACATTCCCAACAAATCAAAGCGGAAAAGATAATGGAAAGGGCAAAAGAATCTAAGAAGGCAAGGACTAGTAATATTGACTTTTCTCATTCTAGGTCAGGTGGACGAGGTCGTTCTAAATTCATGCAAAGGATTTCGGGTCAGGGTTATTCTAATGCTCTGACCTCTAATTTCAACAAGGATAGGGTGTCTAACCCTAAGTCTCAAGGAGGAAATAGTGGTGGATCTTCAATGCCCAATTGCACAAGGTACGACAAGAAACATGATGCCAAGTGTTTGGCCGGTATGGATGGTTGCTTTAATTTTTGAAAGAGCGGTCATAATATAAGATATTGTTCGTTGCTTTCTACTATGGGAAGGGATGGTAGGAAATCTCAGCCTAATGGTTCTGGTTTTGGTATATCGAAGCAAAACATATTCTATGCTCTTCAAACTTGACATGATCATAAGGGTTCTCCAGATGTTATGACCGATAATTTGAAAGTCTTTCACCTTTATTTTTATGCTTTAATTTATCTAGGTGCATTATTATCCTATGTTACTCCTTATTTGGCGATGAGGTTTGGTATGGGTCCCAAAATCCTTTCTAATGCCAATCATGTCTCTACTCCCGTTGGTGATACTATTGTTGCTTAAAGAGTTTATAAAAATTTCCCTGTTTTTGTTTCTCATAGAGTCACTCATGTTGATCTTGTAGAGATTGATATGTTAGATTTTGATATTATTCTTGGGAAAAGTTGGATTCATGCATGTTGTGCTTCCATAGATATTAGGACCCGATTGGTCAGATTCAAGGTTCCAACGAACTTATCATATCATGGGAATGGGGAAATTATGTTCTTAATGGTCAATTTATATCTTGCCTAAAGGTTAGAAAGATAATCTCTAAGGGTTGCATTTATCATCTTGTCTCGGTTAGGAATATAGATTCTGAGAACCCTACCCTTAGTTAGTTCTAATTGTAAATGAGTTTCTGGAAGTGTTTCCTGATGATCTTCTCGATATTCCTCACAAAATGGAAATAGACTTTGGTATTGACCTTCTCCAAGATACACAACCTATCTCTATTCCTACTTACCGTATGACCTTGATAGAACTTACAAAGTTAAATGATCAGTTGAAAGACTTATTGGATATGGAATTCATTAGACCAAGTATCTCACCACGGGGTGCTCCAGAGTTGTTTATTCGAAAGAAGGATAGTTCACTCCGAATGTGCATTGAATACTGACAATTGAATAAGGTTACAATAAAAAATAAATATCCTATTCCAAGGATAGATGACTTATTTGACCAACTCCAATGAGTGAGTTACTTCTCTAAGATTTACTTTCAATCAGGTTATCACCAATTGAGGGTGAAGGAGAGTGACATTCTGAAGATGGCTTTTTGAACTCGGTATGGTCATTATGAGTTTTTGGTAATGTTTCTTGGTTTGACTAATGCCCCAATGATGTTTATGGATGTGATGAATAGGGTCTTTAAGCAATATCTTTACATGTATGTAATTGTGTTTATTGATGATATTTTGATTTACTCACGGAGTGAGGATGATCATGTTGAACATTTGATGACTGTGTTGCTAATTCCCAAGGATCATGAATTGTATGCTAAGTTTAGCAAATATGAGTTTTGGTTGAGGTTTGTTCTTTTTCTTGGCCAGATTTTCTCTAATGAGGGTATTCAAGTTAATCCTAAGAAAGCTGATGTGGTTAAAAAATTGCCTAGACCTTTGTTTCCTTTAGATATATAGAGTTTCTTGGGTTTAGCCGATTATTATAGGAGGTTTGTTGAAGGATTTTCATCTATTGCTTCACCTTTTAGGTCATTGACTCAAAAAGGTGAAATTCCTATAGTCGGAAGCTTGTGAGAAGAGTTTCCAAGAGTTGAAGGATAGACTCACTTCAACCCTTATTTCAACATTACCAGAAGGATCAGATGGTTTTGTAGTATATTGTGATGCTTCAAGGATTGGTCTTCGTTGTGTTTTGATGCAACATGGAAAAGTTATTGGTTACACTTCTAGGCAATTGAAGGTTCATGAAAAGAATTATCCGACTCATGATTTGGAGTTAGTAGTGGTAGTGTTTGCTCTAAAGATTTGGAGACATTACCTATATGGTATTCATGTAGATGCGGTTACCAATCACAAGAGCTCGAAGTATATGTTCACTCAAAAGGATTTTATTCTTCACCAACGTAGATAGTTTGAGTTGGTGAAGAATTACGATACGAGTGTCCTATTTATGATCCCATTAAAGCGAATGTGGTGGCTGATGCTTTTAGTCGACTATCAATGGGAAGTATTTCTCATGTTGAGGATGGTAAGTGTAACACCTCAAAATTGGAAAAAAGGTAAGGACTTCATGTTTTGGCTATTGGTTGTATCCTTTGAGACTAGTCTACGGTTAGTAGATGGCACTAGTAGGAATGAGGTTAAGTTTAAGAAGAATTCGTGTTTCTGAAGATTGACCTATGAGTGAACAGGACGGGTCATCGTTTGGACTATGGGTCCTAGATGGGTTTCGTAGAGGGTCCCAGACTTGGTAAACTTTTGGGCTTGAACTTGGGTTCTATTTGTTGGCTCTGCAAGTCATAAAAAGGTTTGACGGGCAATTGGAAGGTCTCATGGGAAGTAAAAGAATTTTGGGTTTCTCAAGTTTGTTCTATGGTTGACCAGTATGGGGTGTAGGAAGTCCTACGGACTGTAGGTCCAAATCATAGAAGCCATCAAACAATTTTTGTTGAAGGACATTTGGGTCTAATCTTATGCATTTTATACCTAAACTATTTTTTTTGACCCTAATTCTAAAACCTATAACTAACTTTCAACTCCTAAATCTACCCAAACCCTCTCATTCTGTCAAATCCCCAATTCCCATCCACATTCATCCTGTCCAAATTCTCTTGAGCCTCAAGGAAGAAATCTAGGGTTCAAGCTTCAAGTCCTTTCCCCCCCATTGATTTGGGGATTTGATAATCTAGTTATGTGGTAATTGACCAATGGATTCAATTTATCCATTGGGTCCCAATAGATTTCAATTCTCCAATTCAGTTTCATCAAAATTGGTTAGGGTTTTATCCAATTCTCCATGGATCCTAATTGTTATGATTCAATTGATTGATTTTAAACTTATTATAAATGAATTGATTCTTTTTATGTTTTTCCAATTGACTTTATATAAACCCATTCATTATTCATGATTATGAATATGGATTTGTGAACGTCTCGCCCAAAATACCATTAAGACGAACCGGCACCCATTGCCGAGAAGGCTCGAGAGAACCAACCTGTAATCATGCTCTATCTATGAACATTTAAAGGTGCTGCCATAATGGATAACAAGTTTTCATGAAAGTAAACAGTATTAACAAGCCAAAAGAAAGTGCACATGACTTGGCCGTTAGGACCATGATGTCTAAGACACGAGGCACAACCACACTTCACTATACATAGTCTACAAAGATTCTAAATGATAAAACATTATAGGGTTAAGGTCGGGACAGGCCCCGCTTTACACTCAGCTACTATACAATACCAAAATACATGCTATAGACTCGGAAAGCCCCGAATCAACCTGGAGCTCACCAATAGCCGTTGGATGCCCTGTTCTCCTACTAGAGAGATCTACTAGCTCCTGCACCTGCGACATAAATTGCAGGTCCCCCGAGAGAGATGTCAGTACGGGAGAATGTACTGAGTATGTAAGGCATAAAGTACTGTATGTGAAATAAGAACTCAAATGAAATCATATACCGATGTAAGGATACAAGACCACCTTTTCTCATATTATGGAATCATGCACTTTACATTCTTTTCTTTACTTTATCGTTCTTTACTTTACACTCTGTACACAACATATAATACAAATGACCAGCTTATTAGTAGTAGACATATAAATCGGGATCGATACATGCTAGGCTTTCCTTTAATCCCTGGGATACGACCTATAATATTGAGATCGACCCATGCTAGGTGATTCTTACACCCCAGGGATACCACCCATCAATAAGCAGATTCATTTAATAACTTTCCATTAAAATTTGAGATGATTCTTTTGGTGGTCATAGTATTTTGAGTTGTGGGACTATGTAGTCAACAAGTGACGTGTAATAATCATATAATGCAGGAACAACAACGTAGAGAGTAGTTACACAATTAATGAAATGCATAGGAGCTAAACTAATATATGGACCTTATTTAGTTAAAAGGAGAACTGATACAAGGTATTCAATGTATATGTACAGATTTGACAATGAACATGTATTGGAACGTGCAGACATGTTAAAGAGTGAGAACAAGGTCATAAGTCGTGTTGGAGCTGGTATGCAGCCTTTATGTGTCGAGGACAAGTCTAGAATTCATGTCAATTAGTAGAAAATCGAAAAGCCTTACATACCTTGCTGTACCACCTTGTAGTTACCTTGAAGTACCTTCCATTCTTTTCAAATACTTATCTACAATAGAATAGGTGATAAACTAGTATTAGTAGTTACTAAACATGCTTAGGTAGTCCAACTCACTCAACAATAATGCTTGGGCAGCAAACCCGTAATTACCAAACTAAGGGTGTTCTTTCAATCCCCGCCTTCTTTTATTGCATTTGTACACTACACAACTATATTTCAATATCGACAATTTACACCTTTTCCAGAGATCAACCAAGTTGTCCCCAATTTGTTTACACATCAACCGTCGCAAAACAGTCCTAACAATCCAACATATAATAGAGGACGTGAAACCATAGTTTCCCATCATCATCCCATGAGTTCTTATCAACAGTATACTTAAAATATCATACTTAGAAGACTCGTGTTTAAGGAAGACAAAGATAGGGCAGTCATTTTACCTTAATTCTTATAACTCATTTTCTTTTAACGTTAACTCTTCAATAACTTGAGCTTCCCTTGCAAGGGCTTGGGTTTATCCAAGAACCCTAGGAAACTTGTGGCTGTTGCTATGCTTTGAAAGAGAGAGGAGAAGCTTAGAGAGAAATCTGATTATTTTTATCTATTCTTAAAAGTGAGGAAATGGCCAGCAACTTGGGGATTATAAAGGTCTTATTTTTCCCCACCTCTTAAGTTTTAATAGCAGCCACTAATTTGTCAAAGTGGTCCAATTAGGTGATGCATCTTCTTGGAATTATATACACATAAAATGGGCTCTTTATGTACTCATCTTGGGCTGCAATCTTTTCCCTTTCTAATATTAAGCCATGGACCAGAATTATACCCTTAATTTGGGCCTTAATCTTTATTGGGCTCAAGTAGTTGGACTTGGACAGATTGGTGTGAGGCCTCATCTCCATTCCCTTCTCCTTTTTATTTAATTTGGGCCTCAAGTGAGCCTACTAATGCATGAAATAATCTTCCCCATCTACCTAGCCCATTTGACCTAAGCAAGTAGGTGACACCTGCTAACTTTATAAAGTCCAACAAGCACCTCGATTCTTTTATTCGTTTTCCGAGTGTAATCTCCTTAGTTTAACTCAAAACTTATATACACTTGATCAGCTTAACTTTTAGACTTACATATAACCCTTCGATCCAGAATTTAAATACTTCTAAAATTTAATGTTCACTCGATCGTGCAATATTGCAATGTACGACAGTTACCCTTATAACTTCTTTATTGTCACCATTCATCTAGGAAATCAAGTTCATTACTTATACCACCAAGATAAATCAAGTTCCATATGTGTAGAACTTGTACACGTAAAATACTGGGTGTTACATCCTCCTCCCCTTAGGAACATTAGTCCTCGAATGTTAGCATAATCAGATAGCTTAAATAAGTTCAAACCTTAGTTTAAATCAACTGTTAACCATATAATAAATACCCTTTCATGCGTACGTATTAATGCCCTCATTCTGCACCTTGGACTTCCCCCTTAGGTTTAAATAAATAAGGGTACTTGGATTTCATCGCTTCCTCAGCTTCCCACGTTACTTCTACTTGTTGGTTTCTCCAAAACACCTTTACTGAAGCCATTTCTTTGTTCCTTAGCTTTTTAACCTGACGATCCAGATTAGCAATATGTACTTCTTCATAGGTGAGATCCCCTGTAACTTGTACATCTTCAATATGAGTGATATAGGATGGGTCACCTACGCACTTTCGAAGAATTGAGATATGAAACACCGAATGAACTGCTGAAAGCTCCTGAGGTAGCTCTAATTCATATGCAATTTGGCCAACTCTTCGAATAATCTTATATGGCCCTATATAGTGTGGACTCAACTTTCCCTTTTTACCAAATCTCATTACCCCTTTCATTGGTTATACTTTCAAGAACACTCAATCTCCTATAGAAAACTCTAATCCTCTTCTTCTAACATCTGCATATGATTTATGTCGGCTTTGAGATGTTGCTAGCAGTTGTTGTATCACCTTAACTTTTTCCATAGCTTGAAGAACAAGGTCTGGTCCAAATAAAGCAGCTTCAAACCAGCCAATTGGTGATCTGCACTTCTTTATAAGATGTCATTTTGATACTAGAATGATAACTATTATTGTAGGCAAACTCAATAAGTGGCAAATGATCATCCCAGCTACCTTTGAAGTCTAAGACACAAGCTCGAAGCATATCCTCAAGTGTTTGGATTGTGCGTTCTGCTTGAGCATCTGTTTGAGGGTGGAAGGTTGTACTTAAATTCACTTGTGTTCCCAAACTCTTTTGGAATGATTTCCAAAACTTTGCAGTGAATTGAGCTCCTCGATCAGATATAATAGAGATTGGAACCCCGTGTAGCCGAACTATCTCTTTGATATATAACCTTGCATACTCTTCAACTGTATAATCAGTCTTAATTGGCAAGAAATGTGCTGACTTGGTGAGTCTATCAATTATTACCCATATGGAGTCAAACTTACGAAATGAGCGAGGCAAACCAGTGACAAAATACATGTTGATAATGTCCCACTTCCAAGTTGGAAGCTCCATACACTGCATATAACCTCCCGGCTTTTGGTGCTCTACTTTGACTCGCTGGCAGTTTGGACATTGAGCCACAAATTCTGCAATGTTCTTCTTCATGTCCCTTCACCAGTACACTCCTTTCAAGTCATGGTACATTTTAGTTGATCCTGGATGGATGGAATATCCTGAATGATGTGCTTCTGTCATTATCCTCCTTCTTTGCCCATTAACATTAGGTACACACAATCTGTTTTGACAACAAAGTACTCCATCTTGTGTAAGCTCAAATCCCTTTGTCGTACCTTGATTTACCTTCTCCTTGAGTCATTGTAGAGTAAGATCTTTGAACTGTTTCTCTTTCACCTCAACTACTAATGAAGATTCTGCCGCATTATGCACTACAATTCCTTCTTTGGGTTTTAAGAAGACGAACTCCCAAACTAGCTAGTTGACGTAGATCCTTCGCCATCCCTTATTTTTCCATGGTCTGCTCATTAATACTTGATATTGTCTTGCGACTGAGAGCATCGGTTACTACGTTTGCTTTCCCTGGATGGTATAGTATATCAACGTCATAATCTTTTATTAACTCTAACCATCTTCTCTGCCTCAAATTCAGATCCTTCTGCTTGAAGATGTATTGCAAAATTTTATGGTCTGTATATATGTCAACAAGAACCCCATATAAATAGTGACTCCATATCTTTAAAGCAAATACAACCGCTGCTAGTTCAAGATCATGTGTTGGGTAATTTCTCTCATGTGGCCGCAGTTGTCTTGAGGCATAAGCTATTACTTTACCATGCTGCGTGAGTACACATCCTAAACCAACCCTTGAAGCATCAGAATATACTGTATACCCCTCTGTGCCTTCCGAACGTACTAATACAGGTGCGGAAGTTAGCCTACTTTTCAACTCTTGTAAGCTTCTTTCATATGCATCATTCCACTGAAACTTAGCTGCCTTGTGTGTTAGCTTAGTTAAAGGTGAAGAAATAGAAGAAAATCCTTCAACGAACCTTCTATAATAACCTGCCAACCCCAGGAAGCTACGAACCTCTGTGGGTGTTGTTGGTCTTGGACAATCTTTCACGGTCTCTATCTTTTGTGAATCAACCCTTATTCCTTCATCAGATACAATATGACCCAAGAACGCTACTGATTTTAACCAAAATTCACATTTGGAGAGCTTGGCATACAGCCGCCGATCACGAAGAACTTGTAATACCTGTCGTAAGTGATTTGCATGGTCCTCTTCTGATCTTGAATACACCAAGATATCATCTATAAATACTATCACAAATACATCCATGAATGGCTTGAACACTATATTCATTAAATCCATAAAAATTGCCGGTGCATTTGTTAGCCCAAATGACATAACGAGAAATTCGTAATGACCATACCGTGTTTGAAAAGCTGTCTTGGGTATATCCTTCTCCTTCACCCTCACTTGGTGATAACCTGTTCTTAAGTCAATTTATGAAAAACACTTGGCACCTTGTAACTGATCAAACAAATCATCAATTCTGGGGAGGGGGTATTTATTCTTAATTTTCACTCTATTCAATTATCGAAAGTCGATACACATTCTCAATGTGCCGTCCTTCTTACGTACAAATAACACTGGTGCACCCTATGGGGACACACTAGGCCTTATAAACCCCTTTTCTAACTAGTCCTTTAATTGTTCCTTTAATTCACGTAATTCTGCCGGGGCCATTCTATACGGAGGAATAGAGATAGGTTGGGTGCCTGGAATTAAATCGATACCAAACTCTACTTCTCGTTCTGGGGGTAAACCTGAAAGCTCTTCAGGAAACACATCAATAAATTCATTTACTACCGGAACAGATTGAAGAGTCGGTGGTTCTGCCTCCACGCCTCTCACTCTAACTAGATGATATATACACCCTTTTGACATCATCTTCCTCGCCTTCAAATAAGAAATAAACTTGCCCCTTGGCGCTGCAACATTGCCTTCCCATTCAAGGACTGCCTCATTTGGAAAGTGAAAGTGCACTCTCTTAGTTCGGCAATCCACCGTGGCATAACAAGAAGCCAACCAATCCATACCCATTATAACATCAAATTTAACCATTTCTAGTTCAATTAGGTCAGCCAATGTATCACAATCACAAACAGTTACTATGCAGTTACGATAGACCCTTCTTGCTATAATAGACTCACCGGTTGGTGTAGACACTTCAAATGGTTTATTCAATAATATTGGTGTTCTTGTAAGCTTCCCAACAACTAGTGGAGTGATATACGATAGTGTGGAACCAGGATCAATTAACGCATATACATTATCTGAAAAGATGAACAATGTACCTGTTACTACGACAGGTGAAGCCTCCAAGTTCTGTCGACTCCCTAGAGCATATGTACAATTTTGGACTCCGCTAAAACTAGCTGCTCCTCTAACACCTCTACCACGACCTGCAGGAACCTGTTGACCTCTACCTAAAGGAGGCACCGATGATGACGATCCAACAGCTGATCCAGTAGGTTGTGCTATATCACCCATGTGCCTTTTAGGGCAATCTCTCATTAGGTGCCCTGGCATACCACACCAATAGTAGCAATCTCTAACCAGATACGAATCCAATCTATCCACATATCGATGAACTCTATCCTCCATAGTAGCAACTACATTGGGAGCATACCTGGACAAGGAATTAAATTGGAGACTGTACTCTCTCACGCTCATACCCCCTTGGTGAAGATTTAGGAACTGGTCTGCGCGAGATTCTCGAATCTCCAATGGCAAATAATGATCAAGAAATGCCTTTTTAAATTCTCTCCAAGTAGTTGGAGGTGCATCTGTACTCTTAGATTGCTTCCAAGTTTCATACCATAATATAGCCACACCCTTTAATCTATATGTTACTAGCTCAATAGCTTCTTTACCACTCATGTGCATAACATCCAAAGTTCGTTGGATTTGATCAATAAAGTCTTGCGGATCTTCATTAGGATCTGACTCGGTGAATGATGGAGGGTCCAAATTAAGGAAATCACGTATCCGCGTGCTAGCTTCCCTATCTGTACCACCAATACCCGCAACTGGGCCTTCTTGCCTTTGACCTTGGCCAGCAAACTATAAGAGTCAATAATTGAACCGCATTCCTCAAATCTTGCTCGGTAGCATTAATAGTGGGTTCTTGAGGTGCAGCTTCCGCCCTTAGATCTTCTGGAGATGGAGAGGTCGGGGAAGTCTGTGATAGAGACTCATCTTGAGAGCCACTTTGAACAACTTGATTAGGTGGTGGTTGGCTGGTTCCTTCTTGGGTAGCCACATCTACTCACTTACCTATACTTTTACTCCTCGTAACCGACAGCTTTGCTATAATAAAGCAATTCAGAAGTTAGATACGATTCTCCTACAACATTGGTTCTATCGCACGATCTAAGAAATGAAAGAAAAGAAACAATTCCTGCATGTCTCATATCTTCCTGTTTATAAATGTGGTTCACAACACATCCATAAGCAAGACTCTACACAGACACGACTTTGTAGACTCCCTAGGATGACCTGCTCTGATACCACTTTCGTCACGCCCAAAATCCCATTAAGGCGAACCGACACCCATTACCGAGAAGGCTCGGGAGAACTAACCTGTAATCATGCTCTATCTATGAATATTTAAAGGTGCTGCCATAGTGGATAACATGTTTTCATGAAAGTAGACAATATTAACTAGCCTAAACAAAGTGCACATTACTTGGACGTTAGGACCATGATGTCTAAGACATAAGGCACAACGACACTTCACTATACATAGTCTACAAAGCCTCTAAATGATAAAACATTATGGGGTTAAGGTCGGGACAGGCCCCACCATACACTCAGCTACTATACAATACCAAAATACATGCAATAGACTCGAAAAGCCCCGAATCAACCTGGAGCTCACCAATAGCCGCTGGATGTCCTGTTCTCCAACTTGAGAGATCTACTAGCTCCTGTACCTGCAACATGAATTGCAGGTCCCCCGAGAGATACGTCAGTACGGGAGAATGTACTAGTATGTAAGGCATAAAGTACTATATGTGAAATAAGAACTTAAATGAAATCATATACCGATGTAAGGATACAAGACCACCTTTTCTCATATTGTGGAATCAGACACTTTACATTGTTTTCTTTACTTTATCATTGTTTACTTTACACTCTGTGCACAACATATAATACAAATGACCAGCTGATCAGTGGTAGACATTAAATCGGGATCGACCCATGCTAGGCTTTCCTTTAACCCCTGGGATACCACCCGTAATATTGGGATCGACCCATGCTAGGTAATTCTTCCACCCCTGGGATACCACCCATCAATAAGCAGATTCATTTAATATCTTTCCATTAAAATTTGAGATGATTCTTTTGGTGGTCATAGTATTTTGAGTTGTGGGACTATGTAGTCAACAAGTGACGTGTAATGATCATATAATGCAGGAACAACAACGTAGAGAGTAGTTACACAATTAATGAAATGCATAGGAGCTGAAATAATATATGGACCTTATTTAGTTAAAGGGAGAACTCATACAGGGTATTCCATGTATATGTACAGATTTGACAATGAACATGTATTGGAACGTGCAGACAAGTTAAAGAGTGAGAACAAGGTCATAAGTCGTGTTGGAGCTGGTAGGTTGCCTCTTTGTGTTGGGGACGTGTCTAGATTTCATGTCAATTAGTAGGAAATCGAAAAGCCTTACCTACCTTGTTGTACCACCTTGTAGTTACCTTGAAGTACCTTCCTTTGTTTTCAAATACTTATCTACAATAGAGTAGGTGATAAACTAGTATTAGTAGTTACTAAACAAGCTTAGGTAGTCCAATCTCACTCAACAATAATGCTCGGGCAGCTAACCCGTAAATACCAAACAAGGGTGTTCTTTCAATCCCCGCCTTCTTTTATTGCATTTGTACACTACACAACTATATTTCAATATCGACAATTTACACCCTTTCCAGACATCAACCAAGCTGTCCCCAATATGTTTACACATCAACCTGTCCCAAAACAGTCCTAACAATCCAACATACACTAGAGGACGTGAAACCATAGATTCCCATCATCATCCCACGAGTTCTTTTCAACATTATACTTAAAATATCATACTTATACTCGTGTTTAAGGAAGACAAAGCTAGGGCAGTCACTTTACCTTTAATTCTTATAACTCATTTTCTTTTAACTTTAACTCTTCAATAACTTGAGCTTCCCTTGCAAGGGCTTGGGTTTATCCAAGAACCCTAGGAAACTTGTGGTTGCTGCTATGCTTTGAAAGAGAGAGGAGAAGCTTAGAGAGAAATCTAATTTTTTTTAACTATTTTTAAAAGTGAGGAAATGGCCAACAAGTTGGGGATTATAAAGGTCTTATTTTTCCCCACCTCTTAAGTTTTAATATCAGCCACTAATATGTAAAAGTGGTCCAAGTAGGTGATGCATCTGCTTGGAATTATATATACACAAAATGGGCCCTTTATGTACTCATCTTGGGCTGCAATCTTTCTCCTTTCTAATATTAAGCCATGGGTCAGAATTATACCCTTAATTTGGGCCTTAATCTTTATTGGGATCAAGTAGTTGGACTTGGACAAATTGATGTGAGGCCTCATCTCCATTCCCTTTTACTTTTTATTTAATTTGGGCCTCAAGTGAGCCCACTAATGCATGAACTTATCTTCCCCATCTATCTAGCCCATTTGAGCTAAGCAAGTAGGTGACAGCTGCTAGCTTTATAAAGTCCAACAAGCACCTCAATTCTTTTATTCGATTTCCGAGCGTAATCTCCTTAGTTTAACTCAAAACTTATATACACTTGATCACCTTAACTTTTATACTTACATATAGCCCTTCGATCTAGAATTTAAATACTTCTAAAATTTAACATTCACTCGATCGTGCAATATTGCAATGCACGGGAGTTACCCTTATAGCTTCTTTATTGTCACCATTCATCTAGGAAATCAAGTTCATTACTTATACCACCATGCTAAATGAAGTTCCATATGTAGAACTTGTACATGTAAAATACGGGGTGTTACAGTGAAGATATGAGTTTATGAAGAAATCTCTGAATTTGGAAATAATGATTTATGAAAGCAATGGATGATTTATGAAAATAATATTTTACGAACTAAGGTTTCTTTTAATATAAGCATCAAAGAAATTGTGAAATATTTTCTCACATATTAAGAAATCATGATTGGTGAAAGGATTTTTTTGATGAGAGAGGTAAAAGTGCTTTAGTTTATTAATATTCGATGAGGGAATATGATTGTGAAGGAGTATGCTTTGAGGTTCACTCAATTGGATAAGTATGTTGCGACTATGGTTGCCGACTCTAGGGAAAGGATGAACATGTTTATGTCGGCCATTTCCGACTTTGTTGTCAAATAATGTCAAACCACTATGCTAATCAAGGATATTGATATCTTCCATTTGATGATATACGGCCAATAAATTGAAGAAGAGAAACTCAAAGAGAGGGCAATGGAGTCTAAGAGGGCTTGTGTGGGTGATGGTGAATTTTCTCACTCTAGGTCTAGTGGACAAGGTCGTTCTAAATTTCGGTAAAGGTTTTCTAGTAAAGAATATTCTAATAATCCAACTCCTAAGTTTAACTATGATAAAATGTCTAATCCCAAGATTTAAGGAGGAAATAGTGGTGGATCTTTGGTTCCTACTTGCACAAGATGCTGCAAGAAACATGAAGGCAAATGTTTGACTGGTACATATAGTTGCTTTAATTGTAGAAAGAGTGGTTATACGATGAGAGATTTTCCATTGCTTGCTACTAAGGAAAGTAAGGTAGGCAAACTCAGCCTAGTGGTTCCAGGTCGGGTTCTCCCAAGCAAAACAAATTCTATGCTCTTTAGACTCGATAGAATCACAAGGGTTCTCTAGATGTTATGACCGGTATGTTGAAAGTATTTCATCTTAATGTATATTATTTTCTTAATCCAGGTGCTACCTTGTCGTTTGTGACTCCTTATGTGGCCATGAGATTTGAGATTTGTCCCGAAATCATTTCTAATCCCTTTCATGTCTCTACTTTCGTTGGTGATTCTATTGTTGCTAAAAGAGTATAGAAATTGTCCTATTTCCATTTTTTTTATAGAGTCACTCATGTTGATCTTGTATAGCTTGCTATGTTAGATTTTAATGTTATTATTGGTATGGATTGGTTTCATGCATGTTATGCTTCCATAGATTGTAGGACCCTATTGATCACATTCAAGATTTTAAACGAACCCATCATGTCATGGGAATGGGGAAACTATGTTCTTAAGGTCTAGTTCGTATTTTGCCTGAAGGTTAGGGAGATGATTTTCGAAGGTTGTATTTATCATCTTGTTTGGGTTAGGGATACATATTCTGAAACCCTCATTCTTGAGTCAGTTTTGATTGTAAATGAGTTTTTGGAAGTGTTTCTTGATGACCTTCTCGATATTCCTCCTGGAAAGGAAATAGACTTTGGTATTGACCTCCTCTCAGATACGAAACCTATCTCTATTCATCCCTCAATTGTATGGCCTTGAGAGAACTTAAGGAATTAAAGGATCAATTGAAGGATTTGTTGGATAATGGTTTTATTAGACCGAGTATCTCTATGGGGTGCTCGGTGTTATTTGTTTGAAAGAAGAATGGTTCCCTCCGAATGTGCATAGACTATCGGCAATCGAATAAGGTTACATTAAGAATAAATATCCTATTCCAAGGATAGATAACTTGTTTGATCAACTCTAAGGAGCGAGTTACTTCTCTAAGATTGACCTTCGGTCGGGTTATCACCAATTGAGGGTGAAGGAAAGTGACAGTTTGAAAAAGGTTTTTCGAACTTGGTATGGTCATTATGAGTTTTTGGTAAGTCTTTTGGTTTGACTAATGCCCCGACGACATTCATGGATTTCATGAATAGAGTCTTCAAGCAATATCTTGACATGTTTGTGAATGTGTTTATCGATGACATTTTGATTTACTCTCTGAGTGAGGATGAGCATGTTGAACATTTGAGGATTGGTTTGCAAATTTTCAAGGATCGTAATTATATTCTAATTTTAGCAAATGTGAGTTCTGGTCACGGTCTATTGCTTTCCTTGGCCATATAGTCTCTGGTGAAGGTATATAAGTCGATCCTAAGAAAATTAAGGCGGTTAAGAATTAGCCTAGACCTTTGTCCACATCAGATATACAGAGTTTCTTGGGTTTGGCTGGTTACTATAGAAGGTTTGTGGAAGGATTTTCCTCTATTTATTCACCTTTGAAAACATTGACTCAAAAGAAGGAAATATTTATATGGTCGGAAGCATGTGAGAAGAGTTTCAAGGAATTGAAGGATAAACTCACTTCAACCCCTATCCTAACATTACCGAAGGATCATATGGTTTTGTGGTTTATTATGATGCTTCATGGATTGGTCTTGATTGTGTTTGATGCAACATGGGAAAATCATTGCCTATGCTTCAAGGCAGTTGAAGGTTCATGAAAAGAATTATCCGTCTCATGAATTGTAGTTAACGACAGTAGTGTTTAGCCTAAAGATTTAAAGGAATTACTTATATGGTGTTCATATAGATATGTTTACCAACCCCAAGATCTTGAAGAATATGTTCACTCAAAATAATTTGAATATTTACCAAAGGAGGTGACTTGAGTTATTGAAGGAAGGATTACGACATGAGCGTCCTTTACCTTTCAGGTAAGGCGAATGTGATGGTGGATGCTCTTAGTCGACTATCGATGGGAAGTATTGCTCATGTTGAGGATAGTATGAAAGAGGTAGTTCATGCTTTTTATGGGTTGGCTCAATTGGGTGTTCGCTTGGTTGATTCTAGTGAAGGTGGTGTGGCTGTTCATAATGGTTCAGAATCCTCTTCTGTATTACCATCAGCATCTCTAATATAGAAAGCTGCAGAGCTCTCACCAGGATTTCCTCTACAAGCCCCATCTGTGTTACATTTTAACCATCCTATTTCAGGTTTTTTCCAAATTACCACCTGCGATTTTATTATGGGTCTGTATTGTTCAAATTGCTGAACCAGTTGAGACAAATGGTTAGGAATGACCTTTATCCAAGGGTATTTTAGCTTCACTAGTTTGACTAGGTTACTATTAATATCTTGAATCACCTTCCACTTCGTCATATTCCCTCCATGCTGTATAATATTCCTTCTTTTCCACTATTGCCAACAAATAAAAGCAGGGACAACTTGAAGAATAGGCGTAAGTTTTGCACAATTCCTTATTTCCCACCACTTCTGTATTGCTTGATGAACTTGAATGAAAGGGCCTATTAGCCCTATAGCATATGCATAGTATTTCCAGATTGATCCCGCGAATTCTCCATTGATAAAAAGATGAACCGTTGTTTCCTCTTGAGCTTTTTCACAACATCTACACCTGGAAACCACATTTATATTCAGCGTCTTCTGTTGGGTTTAACAAGGTGTGAATGGGAAATAAAAAGAGAAAATGGAAAGTGGAAGAACCAATGAAAGTGGGGGAACCAATTTTGGAGGGAAAATGAAAAGTCATTGCAAAAGTGCAAATGAAAGGTCATTTTTACCATATTGGTAGAAGAAAGGAAATTGTTGTCCTTATATTAGGAAACACTTCCTTTAGTTCTTAAAGGGTTAAGAAGAAGGTGCCCCCTCGTGCCGTCGTCGTCGCTCGCTCGACCTCGGATTTGGATTTGGATTTGGATTTGGCAAATGATGTGATTGATTGATAATATTTTTGGACAAAATTTATTTAATCAATCTTGTTAAATCATTTCCTTTCTCTTATAAATTAATTCAGAATGTTAATTAAATAACAGAATTAATTTGGCGCAACT
>JAJOOH010010930.1:0-27935 GCA_029582605.1 Solanum gracilifrons | reverse complement strand
ATAACTAATTCATGATGATCTGTTGTAATTCTAGAAACCCTAGGTCTGTTCATAATCATGGAATCAAGAATCTGACTGAATTCTAGGGACCTAATGGGCGAAAGGAACCCACTAGTGAAATTCCACATACCTGGTGACAAATTCCACGGAGAAATCTTTAGATTTCGGGGCTGGAACTGAAGAAAACTTGCTGCGTTCTTGAACTAGGGTTCTTGACCTTTTTCTCCTTTCTTGATTCTAATTTTCTAAGATTTTGATTAATGAATTGACTAAGGTAAGTTCTAGTTATGTTTCTAGGCTTAATTTGACTAAAACCTCATGATTTAGGGTTTAAACGACGTATCTTAGGGGTTAAACGAAATAGGAAAAGACCAAGATCCCTGAATTAACTGCTGTCTGAGTGACCTACGGAATGGACCTATGGGCCGTAGGTCAATCTACGGTCCGTAGATTGTGTCCGTAAGTCAAGCTTGCACAACAGGCCTTCACTAAAACGAGCACAACTTTTTACTCGGAGGTCAAAATTTAGCAAACTCGGTGGCGTTGGAAAGATAATTCAATTATCTATCATACCATATCTTATGGGACACACAATTTCTTTTGTGCTAAAATTTACGACCATCTGAAGTTGACCAATCAATAATCTTCATCTAACTGACTGTTGACCCTCATCTACGGTCAGACCTACGGACCGTGGATCGATTGACGATTCGTGCTGGTCAACCGTCAATCTGGACTGAAGCTGGGCTTTTGGGGCATCGATCCACGGACACGAACTACGGTCCGTGACCTGACCTACGGACCGTAAGTCCGGCCGTGGGTTAACACTTAGCCAAATTTTCTGACTGAGTCTGGGAGGGGTTGCAGTGGTGAACCACGGACCACCAGCACGGGCCGTGGTCTGACCTACAGTCCGTGGATGGTGACCGTAAGTTGCACCTGCAACTTCTCGAAATCTGTATTTTTAGTCTGTTTCGAATACGGGGTGTTACATTAGTGCTCAAGTCTTTATAACAAGTTTTAAAATAATTTGTAAAAAGACTTCTTAAAATAGGGTTCATGCCGAATTAT
This sequence comes from Solanum gracilifrons, assembly GCA_029582605.1. NCBI lineage: Eukaryota > Viridiplantae > Streptophyta > Magnoliopsida > Solanales > Solanaceae > Solanum > Solanum gracilifrons. Next base: position 26,864 of record JAJOOH010010930.1, on the reverse strand, counting down.
GGATGTGAACGACTCAATTCAAGGTTTTCAATAACCATGCATAGAACACATTACTTGGAAATCAACAACTTCAGAACTCAAGGAATCAATGATACTACTCATCTCAAGAATCTCGACTCGGAGGGTTCATGCGGAATTATAGGCATGAACTAGTCAACTCAAGGGCTTAATGATACTTCTCATCTCAAGACTGCTCGACTCAGAGGGTTCATGCGGAATTTTGGGCATGAACTACTCAACTCAAGTACCTTCATGGTAACATGTAGTTGTCCTATGATTAGGAATATAATCCCAAAAGGGTTAGGAACTCCATGCTCAATAACTTGGAACTTGAAGAGACTACTATTCTCAAAGATGCTCAATTTATGAAGTTCATGCAGAATTTATTGGAATGAACGACTTGACTCAAGGGTCTTCATAAAAATATGAAACTCATGTATACGACTCTTCTTATTCTCATACTTACTTCTTCAAAACTTAGTTCGAATCGATAGTTGATCTTATAGGATTCACAATTGAACTCAACTACTTTCTTGAACTCTACTCTTCACTCTTTCTTGAATTTGAATTATGAATTCAAGAGTTATGATTAATGATGTGAAGGATCTCGTGATGATAAAGTAGACTCATGAATATATTCTTCTCATTCTCATACTCACTTGCTCGAGTCTTGAAGCAAGTTGTTTGAAATTGTAGAAGATTCCTCAAAAAGACTTAAAGGGACTTTCTTAAAATGTTCGAAAAAACTCTCAAGACTTAACTCTTAACTCTACCTTAAATTTGAACTATGAATTCAAGGTTATGATTCATGTTACGAATGACTTCTAGGTGTTTAGAAGTAGTTTAGAGTAGTTAAAATCAAAAGGGAGTGAAGGTATACTTTAAAGGGGGCTCAAACGGGACAACCGACGAAAAAAGAGTTGGGGCAGGCGACCCTGGCGCATCCCTGGTGTGGGGCGCCAGCCCCAAACTTCAGAGACACTATCCTGACGAACTGCTGGTGCACCACGCCAACCTTGCTGGCGCATCCGTGGTGCATCGCGCCACTATTCACCCTGACAATTCTGACGAATTTTTCTACTCATTTTCTGACCTTAATTCGACTAGAATCGAATGGTTTCTTCCCACTTACTTGGATTCGATTACTCAAAATAATTACTCGCTAATGTACTCAATATGTAACGACCTGATTTCGTCGTTATAGAAACGCCAAAGGGGAAAAGTTTTGGGCCGAAAAACTTTTTCGTAGTAATTGAATTTTCCCAACCTAGTCCAGATTATGACTAAATCGGAGTCTGTGAGGTCTAGAAAAAAATCGTAGCAATTGGGTGATCTAATTATGAATTTGCTCACAAGAGTAGATAGATAAGTCGTTAAGGAACCCGTACAACTTTACAGAATTGAATTCGGGTGAGTAGAACTCCCGAAATTGAACTTAGTGTGGAGAGTATTGTTTGAGTGTCGTTGGTTCAAGGTGTGTTGTGAAATGGGGGTCATGGAATAATTAAAATGACTCACTGGTTCCGTGCAAGCCGCTGGGGCGAGGTTTCTGCCGCCAGGATGGGGCCACTGTGGCGGGTTGGGTCCCCCTATGGCCGGACAGACACGACTTAAGTCGCAAATAAAACCCTAAAAGTGTTTTATTCTGCACTTTCGACTTTGAGATCTAGGAGACGACCCAGAAGAGTTCTTGATCGTTTTTCACCATTCTTGAGGCTAAAGGTAAGGATTTTACTCCTCAAATCCATGTTTCGATCTATAGAATTTAAATTAATAAGTAATTATCGATGGGGGAGGGTTCTGATCTGGAATTTATGGTGGAAAAAACCCTAATCTAGGTATGGGGATTAAGGGTTTGGTCTAGGGTTATTGGGTTTGTTATAATCTGGATAATTAGACCTTTGATTGTTGATCCTTGCGTATAAATTGTTGGTTGTAGACCTAGAACAAGCGGAAAGAATCTAGAAAGGGCCTTAGGGGATTCAAGCTTGGATTCGAGGTAGGTGATGATTGTGATTTCATATTGGTGTGATATATATGTTTGTAATTGCTTCATTATAATGCATGTATGTATGCGAATGTTGCATTATTGATCACCTAATCGTAAATGAGGATAATTGAATAATTGTATGCTATGAATCACCTCTTGTTGTATGATTGTGAGAATATACATTGTGATTGTGATTGTGGTTTTTTAAATGGGCAGGTGTCACGATCCGACACACTAATTGGGATCGGTTGCCACGTTCTGGCATAAATATGGGATCGGTTGCCACATTTCGGCATAAATATGAGATCGGTTGCCACGTTCCGGCATAAACATTAGATCAGGCACCACGTTTCGGTATGCTAACATTTTGGGTGTGGGTTCTATGAGAGGACCATTGAATTGGGTTCGGTGAGAGGACCATTGAATTGTGTTGTGTATCTACTTGTGAAGATTATGTTCATATCTAATGATGATTGATATTGGAAGAATGTATGCTGCTCTAAATTGATAACCAATGTGTATTATGAAAAATGTGGGATGCTACATTGATCTTGAAAAGATGACTAATATTGTATATGCTTGGTATATGCATGTTTTATAATGTTGTGGTTACTTGCATGTGTTTCACTTATTGGGATAGCCGCATGATCCTACGAGTACACTGTGGTTGTGTACTGATACTGCACTTGATCTTTCTTTGTTCAGTACAGGGCATCTTCAGGTGGTTATTAAGCGTAACCAGATTCAAGGGTGAGCCAGTTCTTTCAGGCTGCCATGGATCTTCCTTGTTTAAGTTCACTCTTTTCGGACTTAGACTATTTTTTAAAGGTGTTGTTTAGTTTTGGGGTTGTACCATTTGTTCTTAGACTTGTAGTTAGTAGAGTTTTGGTACATTGACTTTTAGGCTCTAGGGGTTGTTCTTCTGCATTAGTTTGGTTATTGTTTGTTAAAACCTTGGAGTTTATGGTACTCCATTTTTATAGTCATTTAAACTTGCTTCCGTATCTTTAAATGCCTTGGTTTTCATAAAATTTGTTTATTTGGGTTGTAGTAATGGTTCTCCCACCGGAGGGTTTGTGTGGGTGTCAATCACGACGGTCTGGGTCATGACAAAGTTGGTATCAGAGCCCTAGGTTCGTTGATCTCATTGTACCAAAACGAGTCTAGTAGAGTCTTGCGGAACGGTACGATGACGTCTGTACTTTTTTTTCGAGAGGCTATAGGACTTTAGGAAAAACTCACTTCTTTCTACTCCTTCGTGCTATGACTTGAATCCAATTGGTATCTGGATGACATAAATTTGTATCTTTCCTCCTTCACTCTATGGTCCGAATAAGAGCAAAAAAAATGGTAACACCATCACTAGCAAGAGGGGATGTGTATAGGCTACCAACAGTTGAATAGGGTTACAATTCAGAACAAATATCCATTACCTCGAATAGATGACCTTTTTGACCAATTGCAAGGTACATCGATTTTCTCTAAGATTGATTTAAAGTCTGGTTACCATCAGTTAAAGATTGAGGCGATTAAGAATTGGGTTCAACCAAGTTCTACGATTGAAATTAGCAGTTTTGTGGGGCTCGCTAGCTACTATTGTCGCTTGTGGTATGAGTTGAGTCCAATTGGTATCTCTCGATTCCAATTGGTATCTCAACGAAATGAACTAGACGTCATGATCACGACTGAGGAGCCACAAGCAAAGCAAATCAGAAACTGAGAAGGGTCCAATTGGTATCTGTCCCTAGGGGTGGTGTGAATGCATGGATGATCAGGAATGGTCATTGTGGACACCCAATTTTGGACCTCTACAATATAAATTAATCATCGAGCTTCTTAAATTCCAAACGATTTGAAATAATTGACTTTATAAAATTTTAATATTTTTCAAGTCATTTTAAGTAATTTTGTCAATTTTATAATTCTTAAATTTTTTAAAATAATTTATATATTCTATATAATTTTGTATATATTTATTATGTTAATATTTAAAAATCGTCTCAAAAATATTTTAGTTTTACTTAAATATTTGGTTGATTAGTTTAGCTAATATATAGTTTATATTTTTGAGTTGATTAGTTTACAATTAAACTAATTATTTAATTTTGTTAAGATTAAGAAGCTCGTTAATTAAGTAACATTAATTTGTCTTATTCAATATTTAACCGAATTCACCAATTAAACTCAAGTTGGCTAAGTTTTAAATTTAATTGCTTAAGTTTGAATCCCATGTGGCTATTTTACTATTGCAATGCTAGCCACTCTCCCTTTGTCCTAACTTCAATTTTGAGAAACCAGGCTAGGCCTATTTTTCAACTCAAATGACCCAAGTTCCAATTTCAATTAACGTTCCAGCAGCCCATTCAATTCAATTTCCCAGCCCAACCCTATTACTCTTATTTTCCAACACCAACAATACCAGTACGCGACCCAGTGATACCACCCGACTAGACCGACCCCTATCACATCTTCTTCTTCCAGTACAACGATCAAATCTTTGAAATCCAGTGAAACCCAGACGAGAAAAGTCGCTCAGACCGAAAATCCCGCAGCAAATTGCGACCTCGAGCCCAGCGCGTCCAATCGTCCCATCCCCTTTTCCTCTTTTTCAGAGATTTCCAAATCTCTTCCACTGTTTGCCTTTGAAAATAGGGAAGAAATTCAAAATATTTTGAATTTTTTCTCGACGGATTTCCCCCCTAAATTGCCCAATTTCCCCCTATAAATAGTTATACATGCTCAAGTGATTAGAGAGAGAGGATTTCATCCGATAATACATGCCTCAATTGGCTCCAAAAGTTTAAGATCAAGAGTTCAAAAAATATAATTTTCAATTTCTCGAGTTCATCGGAATCTTGTGAAGTCAAGGTAGTGGTGGAAGCTTCAGTGTTAAGCTCGTCGAGTCTCGGTCGTTGCCTCGAGAAAGGTATCCTCGCTTTCTTTTGTATTCCAATTCAATGTAGCATATTGTGTGTGTTCGATACTTGTTGCGAGGATTGTTAATAAGAGTGTTTGGTTCTTTCGTTAGCTCGTCCATAATCTCATTTTCTTGTGAGTTTTCGGACAACAAGTTCTTATCCAAAATCAATAAAGTTTGCTTTGATTCATGTTGGTCATATTGTTTACATCTATGTTATTATTTGAATCTCTGCCTCGTTTTTGTCTAAAATGGTTTGACGTTCACTTGGCTTCAAATCGAATGTGTTGGTTGTGCAATCATGTTCTTCCTCACTGTTTCTTTGGGCTTTATTATTATCCCTTCTGTCATTTCGATTTATTATTGTAGATTTTCAATAAGGTTAGCCTAATCTCATGAAGTAATGTATTGAATCTTTGTTTTGGTTTGGCTGAAATGTTGTTCATGTTATATCAAGTTTTCAACTAGCAATTTAAGTCAGTTATAACTTCATGTTTAAACTGGTTTGTAGCTGTTAAGATTTCTTACTCATTCTATGCCTTAACCTCTTGTAGTTTCTAGTGTTGCGCGTGAATGTTGTTTGATCGATTTATTCATGTAAATTTTGAGATGAAGTTATTAGCCATTTTATTTTGTTTCCAATTTGATGCTAGTTGTATGAATCCTTTCATCATATAGAAGTTATCTTATATGTGTTTTGTTTTCACTTAAAGTTGAGCAGATTTTTTTTTCTCATCAAGCTGATCATCTCTCAATACTAGTATTTCATGATTGTGTCTATTTTTGCCTATTCTTGGAAATTTCCTTGGTGAAGTTTAGAGTTTACAGTGACTATAATTAGTCTAAATGTGGTGTTAATTTGATAATGATTCTTGTATGTGTTTGAAATGTGTATCTAGGTGCTTAATGTTGCTAAGTATATGTCATATTCCTAGAATTGGTCCCAAAATAATTATATAAAGTTATTATTTCTAATGGCCATCAGTTATTTGTTATTATGATTTCTTTCCAAATGAAGTTATTACTATTACGACTATTAGTGGTAAATCAGTTGTTGGATGCCTGTTTATTATGTCTGAAACAAATATTGTGATGTTCTTATTTGTCAGTATGGGTCAAGTGTGAATATCATTTTGCAAGTTCAAGTTTATCCGGTTCCAATAAAAAATTGACCAAATGAGCTTGGCAACAGATTATGATCTAATATTAAGATAATTGCCATTATTTTTAGAATTAAGTTTTCTACTAATATTTATCCTATTTTCTTGCATGAACTCCCTCGAATGAGTCCCATGGACTCCTATCTTTCATCCCTTCGTATTTTGAGAGGGCCATAAAGGCCCAAAATTCTTTTATCGAGTCATCCAACCTTGAGAAATCGAAGAACAAGTCTTTGGAGTTGACGTACAGGTCCCGAAAAGCAGAAAAATGGGTTGTATACATCCGATATACACTGATAAACAACAGATATATACAAAAATGGCAATTGGGTTAAACCCCAAAAGCATACACAAATTTGGCCCAAGAAAGGCCCAAATTCAACACCTCTCCCTTACTCTTAAATTATTTAATTGTGATTATTTATTGTTTGTTGTTTTATTAACTCTAACTTTAAAATTGTTAATTAACTTAATCGAAATCCCCAAAAGATGAACTACTTCTTTGTGTTGTTTTGTTTTTAACAAATTTGAATTTTATCAACTCTTGTATTCTTTACATTTTTAAATATTTTTAGTCAGAACTTTCATTTGTCTTTAATTGGTTTAAATTGGTTTCTTTCTTTATTGAGTAGATTGGTTTAAATTATATTATCTTTAAAAAATGATTCAAATAACTTTTAATCAATTTTTTTTTGTCAAAATTCTAATTACATGTATTTTAATTCAAATGTTTTATTAAGGTCCTTTTCTCCAAAAATAAAAATAAAATAAAATGTGCAAAGTTAATCAAATATTGTAAATTATTATTTTATGTTAAATTATTTTTCAAAAAATAGTCAAATATTTAATCTAAGTCGTAGGATAATTGCATGTTAGCGGACGCCTCAAATGACTTAAAAACCTTCTTGAAGCGTAAATAAGAATATCTTATCCATTTTCTCTAAATTTTTAAAGACTTAATCTGTTAGAGTCCTTTTAAATTATAAGTTTCCTTAATTTCGTTAAAAAAATTAAGTGACGACTCTTTCTAAGTATTTTTTCTCAAATTGTTTTATACTTAGAATATTTCAAAAAGTGATTTTTTTGAAGATAGTAAAATTATGGCATAACAGTCATCCATGGAGCAAAATAATTAATTAAAGGCCCAAAATTCTTTTATCGAGTCATCCAACCTTGAGAAATCAAAGAACAAGTCTTTGGAGTTGACGTACATGTCCCGAAAGCAGAAAAATGGGTTGTTTACAATCCAATATACACTGATATACAACAGATATATACAAAATTGGGAATTGGGTTAAACCCCAAAAGCATAAACAAATTTTGCCCAAAAAGGCCCAAATTCAACACCTCTCCCTTACTGTTAAATTATTTAATTGTGATTATTTATTGTTTGTTGTTTTATTAACTGTAACTTTAAAATTGTTAATGAACTTAATCGAAATCCCCAAACGATGAACTACTTCTTTGTGTTGTTTTGTTTTTAACAAATTTGAATTTTATCAACTCTTGTATTCTTTACATATTTAAATATTTTTAATCAAAACTTTCATTTGTCTTTAATTAGTTCAAAATAGTTTCTTTCTTTATTGACTAAATTGGTTTAAATTATATTATCTTTAAAATATGATTCAAATAGCTTTTAATCAATTTGTTTTTGGTCAAAATCCTAATCACATGTATTTTAATTCAAATTCTTTATTCAGGTCCCTTTCTCCAAAAATAAAAATAAATTAAAATGTGTCCTTCATTTAATTATTTTCTCAACGTTAATAAAATATTGTAAATTATTATTTTACGTTAAATTATTTTTTCAAAAAATAGTCAAATATTTAATCTAAGTCGTAGGATAACCGCATGTTAGCGGACCCTTCAAATGCAAAAGCTTCTTGAAGCATAAATAAGAACCTCTTATCTATTTTCTTTAAATTTTTACAGACTTAATCTGTTAGAGTCTTTTTAAATTATAAGTTTTCTTAATTTCTTTAAAAAATTAAGTGGTGACTCTTTCTAAGTATTTTTCTCAAATTGTTTTATACTTAGAACATTTCAAAAAGTGATTTTTCTAAAGATGGTAAAATTACGACATAACAGAAATAGCGACTCTGCTAGGGATTTTAGGTTCTAAACCATAACATACTTAGATTAATTATTAAGGTTTTTAGCATTTGCTTGTTTCATTTATTTGCTTGTGTTATTTTTCATGCTTAATGCTTTATTTTTTATGCTTAGTTGATATAAACTGTTTATTTGTTACAATTTTCATAAATTGTATATTTGTTACTGTTTTATAAATTATCATTCCGTTCATACTTCCTCCAATTCTGGAAAATTCACACTATCACACGTACACGCGAGGTGTGTTTTGCGCACCTGCAAATTTCTTTCAAAATTCCAAAATTTAGGAGAGTTGGCGTATGCGCGGGGGTATCCAAATCTTTTTCTGTGTGACCGCATAGCCTTTTCACTCGAGTTGTCCACTGGGGAGCCTTGTGTCTAATAAACCCACTCTTAGTCAACTAGCGTAGAGCAAAACCAAATTACTTTTAGCGCATTGAACTTAGATGACCCAACACCCAAGGTGTGTTGGGGCCATTAGAAAGACCACCCTGAGTCGAAACCGGCCCACAGTCGAAACGGCATTCATACTTATGTGTTTTAAATTTGAAAGGATGTATACGTTGTTTAAAAAATCATTGTCCCCTGGGTAAGAGGTAGATTATAGCTTATTCTAGGTTGAAGAAATATCTTTACAAGCTACTAGTCCATCCAAATACGTTGGCACCCGGAGACGACAAGAAGTTTGAGAGTGAAAACCTTCCATGGAGGCATAGTTTAAGATTGTCCTGCGTGGGACTAATTATTTGTATCCCTTTTCCCTATTATGTATCCCCATTCAGTTTATTCATAAACTTTGTATAAATTTGGGTTTTGGGACAATGAGATGTTTCAAATAAAGTTATACATCTTTCGAATCGTTAGGCCTACCCTTGGCATAAAAGGGTTCATATTTGTTTAGAACACGCAATATTTGTTTATATGTTATAACTGTTTGTGTGAATATGCTGCTTTATTTGGAGATATTCTAGCTCACTCCTCTTCGAATTATTTTTAGAACCCCTAAGCATAAATATCAAGTCACAATCAAAAGCGCGTGTAAATACTCTTTGAGTCTTTAGTTTCCCAAAAAATAAAAAAAAATAAAACTTCCCTTTTAAATCCTAAATATTACTCCCTCATCTCGAAAAAGGTGAATTTTCCATCTCAAATCAAAAAGAGATTCAAGCCGGTCGAACTATGACGTAGGCAGTCTTTCAAGATTTGGCCCGCATCTTTAAAAAAATCTATTTTTCTGCTTTCCTAAGCAAATTAAAGTTTCCTGTCAATCAAAAATCAAAACTATGTCAATTACATATACAAAAGGCCATTCACTCCACGCAAGTCAACTTTTCTGATTCACTAATTCCAAAGTCAAATAGACAAATTCTTGTTTATTTAGTCACCTTTCTATATCTGTGGACTCGTTTATCTTCAAGTGGAGAAACTTTTATGTGCTTGTGATCATGTGTGTGATATTTTTATATTATTTCTCATCGATACAAACTAACACATTTGTCTTTTGAGTTATTTTTCTTTGTCAGGTACTCAAAACTAATCTGTGTTGAGAGAATAACAGAACATCCATACTTCACGAGGTCTAAAGATCCCAAAGATTCATTCTTTGACCAAAATTTGTCAAAAGGGAAAGAAAAAGTGGTTGAAAATGTTGAGAACACTAATTTGACCAAAATCACTGTGAATGACCCTATCATTGTTGAACAGAACAAAATGATTGCACAATTGTTCCAACAGATTGCTGAAATGAGGATTGAAATGGATAAGACCCGAGATTTGACGAATCTGGCTATCATTACCAATACTCATACTTCAAACAACGAAAAACCTTCACTCAATTTTTTTACTTCAAATACGACATCCGAACATCTTCCAAACAATTCATCCACCACTACAATTTCAAAACCTCCCATCATCGATCTAACCACCCTTAACCCACATCATGCTAGCTTCTCATGCCAAAAATTACCTACTCCTCAAAATCCAAACACCAACAATCTCCAGAATTTTCCTCCCATTCATCAAATTCCTACTCCAATTGTACAAAACTCACCTACCACTCAACCCATACATCTAAAAACCGTATTTCATCTTCCAATATTGCCAGAATTATACCCTCCCTCTACTACACATTTTTGAACTCGATCATTGTGCGAAGAAGGAGAAGGAGTGGAAGGTCGTAAAAGGAAAGGCTGAGCAAATCATTAGAGTGGAAGTTTTGAATGCAATGAAAGACTTTCAATATACCCCGGACATTGTTGGGTTGAATTATCAAGATTTGTGCATTCATCCACATTTGGACCTCCCGAAAGGTTTTAAAGTGCCGAAATTTGACACTTTTAGTGGAGTTGAAAATCCGTTTGCTCATTTGAGGGCTTATTGCAACCAATTTGTGGGAATTGGAAAAGATGAGGCTTTGTTAATGTGTCTCTTTAGTTGAAGCCAGAAAGGAAAAGCTTTTGAATGGTATATTTCTCAAGAAATGAAACAATGGCGAAGTTTGAACGCTTTGGCTAAAGACTTCGATGAAAGGTTTGGTTACAATGTGTAATTCATTCCTGATCGATACTCTTTGGAGAGAATCAAATAGAAGTCTTGGGAAAGCTATTGAGAGTATGCCTACCGTTGGAGAAGAGAGGCTGCAAGGGTTAGGCCTCCCTTGACTGAGAAAGAGATTGTCCTCGTACGCATTTAAGAGCCGGAGTACTACAATAGAATGTTGCTCATTTTAGGAGGGAAGTTCAGTGAGATAGTGAAAATTGGTGAAGCTATTGAAGACAGAATCAAGACCGGAAAAATCATCCGAATGACTCCCCAAGTTGAATCCCCGAGACCATTGAGGAGGAAAAGGGAAAATGTTTCCTCTATCTCATTTGAATCGAGCCAAAAATCAAAGAGACATGCCGGTCACAATCTTTGAAAGTTTTTACTATCAAAAACCTACCTCTTAGCTCCACAAAATCCTTACCCCATCTAACCAAATTACCAAGCTCCACAAAATCCTTACCCCATCTAACCAAATTACCAAGCTCCACCACCAAATCATCCATATTACCAAGCTCCATCAACAAATTACCAAGCTCTCCCACAAAATTATCCAAATTACTAAGATCCAATGCCAAATTACCCAAATGTTCAATCGAGTTACCAAGCTATATTGCCAGATTACACAAATGCTCCTCATATCTACCAAACTCCACAATACCGAAATTTCCAAACATCGCACCTACTCACGAAAACCCTCCACTTTATCATCAAGTACCTCCTCCTCCACGAAATAATTACAATCTTTCTCATCCAAAACTTGAGGAGAAGCCACCTCGAGTCTTTACTCCTTTGGTCGAAAGTCGGACTCAGCTTTTTGAGAGATTGAAAATAGCTGATCTGATACAAACAATTGATTCAAAAAAAGTCAATGTCAATTCCAGACACTATAGAGCTGATCTTCATTGTGCTTACCATTCAGGAGGTGTTGGACATACCACTGAGAATTGCATCAATTTGAAGCATAAAATTCAAGACTTAATTGATCAAAAGGTCGTCACTCTCCAAACTGTGACTCCCAATGCCAATAGTGATTCACTGCTGAATCGGGGAGGGTTTACCATTGACATGGTTGAGGTCGAAGAAAATTGGTGTATGGATAAAGTTGTAATCCCGATCAATCTTGATAGCCTTGAAAAAGTTGTAGCTTCACTAAGCATAATTGAGAAATCCAAACTTGTGGTCATGGCACCACATCAAGCATTTGCTTTAGTACCAAATGATGATCAGAACAAGAAAGAAGTCAATCATGTATGGCCAAAACATTTGCCTCATTTGTATAATTTCTGGTAGAGAAATATGCCAATGATGACAGTCTTGGAGAAGGAATTGGGGATCTTTTTGAAGAATGTGACATTGTGCTGGAGGAATTGATCGAGACACCAGGCATACGAGACGCCGATCCAATGGAGCAAGTGCTCAATTGGACTTCCACTCCGCCCTTGATCCCTCACTCATCTTGATAGACAAAGATGAATTTTATGCCATTCCAAAAATCGGTGGTAGTCCGAATGAAGCTCGAGACCCACATTTTATGTCATTGATTTTTAATTTCCCTCGTAATGTTTTGGGAAAAGTAAAATGGCCCATGGCCATGGCCAAGGCCAAACTTCGTATTTTCTTATTTTTAATGAAAGCCTCTGCTATTGTAAAAATTTATTCCATTTTCTTTACTTTTTTCTATCTAACAACCTTTGTGTTTGTTTTAGTAAAAATAATTTTAAATCTGTCAACATCATGTCATGTCACAAGCTAAATGAACAAATAAAGTAGATGATGATGTGTTCTAGCAGTATGATGAGAAGATCATGATTTCTGAATACATTGCCAAAGAATTGAAACGGTTCGAGAATGAAGAGAAGTCGAATCTGGAAGATACAGAAGTTGAATCTAGAAAAGGACACATGTGTCAAAGATAACATGAATCAATGTCTAACTGACCAAACCAAAAAAAAAGAGCCCATCGATTAGCTTAGACAAAAAACTGATACATTTGATTGATAACATGTCGCAGTTGGGGGTAGACATTTATCTCATGAGTCGTCAGTCGACTCGGTTGCTGTTAAAGATACTATGTTTGAAGGGTCAGAGTTCTTTTAATTTTTTCCTTGTAATCACATCATTTATCTATAATGATCTTCAAACGCCGAAAGGGCCACTGCATCGTCAAACGCCAAGAGGGACGTCATCTTCAAACCGTCGAAAGGGCCATTGCATATTTAAACCGCTGAGAGGGCCATCATCTACAAACACCGAGAGGGCCATTGCATATTCAAACCGCCGAGAGGGCCATCATCTACAAACGCTGAGAGGGCCATTACATATTCAAACTGCCAAGAGGACCATCATCTTCAAACCGTTGAGTGGGGCATCATATTCAAACTGCCAAGAGGGACATTGCATATTCAAACCGCCAAGAGGGCCATTATATCTTCTAACGTCGAGAGGGCCATTATCTTCAAATACCAAGATGGCCATTGCACTCAAGCCGCCAAGAGGGTCATTGCATCTTTAACCGCCAAGAGGGCTATCATCTTCAAATGCCAAGAGGGCCATTGCATCTTCAAACGCCAAGATGGTCATTGCATCTTCAAACGCCGAGAGGGCGATCATATATGCAAATTCCAAAAAGGGCCATTGCATCATCAAATGCCAAGAGGTCCATTGCATATTCAAACCACCGAGAGGGTCATCCGTATTACATTATCAAAGGTGATAATATCATTGTTGAATGGATCAACATCATCTTGCCGATAGACCATCGTCATCTTACCAATCAAACTTCGAGAACTTCATCCTACAATTGGATCAACATCATCCTGCGAATGGATCATTAATGTAGCAGCACCATCTTATCATTCGAGCATCAACATCTTCATTATCAATGTAGCAGCATTATCATATCAATGAAGTATCGTCATCAACAATATTGCATTATCGAGAAAGTCATTATCGTGTCACATTATATCAATTCATCATCTACTGTGTCAAAACCGATGGAGGCTGACGTCAGAATATTTACAGGGAGAAAAATGTGTGCTGAATATGGTAAAACACGCCACTTCTCTATAAAAATTACAGTTTCTACTAACAAGTTTATTTCAGTTTTTGCCGAGAGCATCCAAGAGGATGAATTCTCTAATCAAACCAGAGGTGCGGACGACATAAAAAAGGATGCAACACAACGTAGAACTTTTTCTTAGCAGCCAACAGGAACATAGTCTGAAGAGGAGTATCAAACTCTTAGAACACGAGTTGAGGAGTGACTTTCACCACAAACCACACCCCTATTAGAAGGCACATGGGTTTTTTCTTTGGGTTTATCAGTTTCAATTTCGCATCCGAGAAACTTCTCACCAGAGGCAACTTTCTAATCTGAGCGATAATGCACCAAGAGCTTTGGAAATTATGTCTATGTAAGTTCTTAATTATGGGTGTGAAGGGTCCCACATTCATGGCTAAGAGGTTGCAAGCCTCTTTTTCATACTCGACTTGCCACTCTTCCAGAACCAAAGGTTATTTTGCATAATGGATTTCATTTTGAACCGATCGAGTTGAACTACAAATAGTCTGATTCCTAAGGGAAATGTAGGCGGGATCAATATCGGTTGTATTCTGACATCCTCTCTCAAATCTTATTCTCGAGCATTTCGATCTCTTTCTAATTCGATACCGGGATAGCTTTAGAATTCTTTCATAATCGTGTGTCAAATCAAGTGTATCGAACTACAATTGGCCTGAATTTTCATATAGCCTGAGATATGTAGAAAACCCAATTTTGGGGTCCGGCTATAATTCCTAAAATCGTACCAAAATTCCTTTCCTAAGGATGAAGATATGGTCGGTCAAAATTGGATTTGTTAATTTCATTTGCCTCGAATTGCTTTCATCAATCCAAGTAAAACGAGGGACAGTTGTTGACACCCAATTTTGGACCTCAACAATATAAATTAATCATCGAGCTTCTTAAATTCCAAACGATTTGAAATAATTGACTTTATAAAATTTTAAATATTTTTCAAGTCATTTTAAGTAATTTTGTCATTTCTATAATTCTTAAAAATTTAATAATAATTTATATATTCTATATAATTTTGTATATATTTATTATGTTAATATTTGAAAATAGTCTCAAAAAGATTTTAGTTTTACTTAAATATTTGGTTGATTAGTTTAGCTAATTTATAGTTTATATTTTTGAGTTAATTAGTTTACAATTAAACTAATTATTTAATTCTGTTAAGATTAAGAAACTCGTTAATTAATTAACATTAATTTGTCGTATTCAATATTTAACCGGATTCACCAATTAAACTAAAGTTGGCTAAGTTTTAAATTTAAATTGCCTAAGTTTGAATCCCATGTGGCTATTTTACTATTGCAATGCTAGCCACTCTCCCCTTGTCCTTAATTCAATTTTGAGAAACCAGGCTAGGTCTATTTTTCAACTCAAATGACCCAAGTTCCAATTTCAATTAACGTTCCAGTAGCCCATTCAATTCAATTTCCCAGCCTAGCCCTATTACTCTTATTCCAACACCAACAATACCAGTGCGTGACCCAGCGATATGACCCGATCAGACCGCCCCTATCGCGTCTTCTAATTCCAGTACAATGACCAAATCGTTGAAATCCAGCGAAACCTAGACGAGAATAGTCGCTCAGACCAAAAATCTCATAGCAAATTGCGACCTCGAACCCAACGCGTCCAATCGTCCTATCCCCTTTTCCTCTTTTTTAGAAATTTCCAAATCTCTTCCACTGTTTGCCTTTGAAAATAGGAAGAAATTCAAAATATTTTGAATATTTTCTCAACGGATTTCCCCCCAAAAGCCCCCAATTTCCCCTTATAAATAGTTATCCATGCTTAAGTGATTAGAGAGAGAGGATTTCATCCTATAATACATGCCTCAATTGGCTCCAAAAGTTTATGGTCAAGAGTTCAAAAATATATAATTTTCAATTTCTCGAGTTCATTAGAATCTTGTGAAGTCTAGGTGATGGTGAAAGATTCGGTGTTAAGCTCGTCGAGTCTCGGTCGCTGCCCAGAGAAAGGTATCCTCGCTATCTTTTGTATTCCGTTTCAATGTAGCATATTGTGTGTGTTCGATACTTGTTGCGAGAATTGTTAACAAGAGTGTTTGGTTCTTTCGTTAGCTCGTCCATAATCTCATTTTCTTGTGAGTTTTCGGACAACAAGTTCTTATCCAAAATCAATAAAGTTTGCTTTGATTCATGTTGGTCATATTGTTTACATCTATGTTATTATTTGAATCTCTGCCTCGTTTTTGTCTAAAATGGTTTGTCGTTCACTTGGCTTCAAATCGAATATGTTGGTTGTGCAATCATGTTCTTCCTCACTGTTTCTTTGGGCTTTATTATTATCCCTTCTGTCATTTCGATTTATTATTGTAGATTTTCAATAAGGTTAGCCTAATCTCATGAAGTAATGTATTGAATCTTTGTTTTGGTTTGGATGAAATGTTGTTCATGTTATATCAAGTTTTCAACTAACAATTTAAGTCTGTTATAACTTCATGTTTAAACTGGTTTGTAGCTGTTAAGATTTCTTACTCATTCTATGCCTTAACCTCTTGTAGTTTCTAGTGTTGCGCGTGAATATTGTTTGATCGATTTTATTCATGTAAATTTTGAGATGAAGTTATTAGCCATTTTATTTTGTTTCCAATTTGATGCTAGTTATATGAATCCTTTCATCGTATATAAGTTATCTTATATGTGTTTTGTTTTCACTTAAAGTTGAGCAGATTTTTTTTTCTCATCAAGCTAATCATCTCTCAATACTAGTATTTCATGATTGTGTCTATTTTTGCCTATTCTTGGAAAATTTCCTTGGTGAAGTTTAGAGTTTACAGTGACTATACATCCGATATACACTGATATACATTATATATATACAAAAATGGGAATTGGGTTAAACCCCAAAGGCATAAACAAATTTATCCCAAGAAAGGCCCAAATTCAACGCCTCTCCCTTACTCTTAAATTGTTTAATTGTGATTATTTATTTTTGTTGTTTTATTAACTGTAACTTTAAAATTGTTAATTAACTTAATCAAAATCCCCAAAAGATGAACTACTTCTTTGTGTTGTTTTGTTTTTAACAAATTTGAATTTTATCAACTCTTGTATTCTTTACATATTTAAATATTTTTAGTCAAAGCTTTCATTTGTCTTTAATTAGTTTAAATTGGTTTCTTTTTTTATTGACTAAATTGATTTAAATTATATTATCTTTAAAAAATGATTCAAATAGCGTTTGATTAAATATTTTTTGTGTCAAAATTCTAATCACATGTATTTTAATTCAAATGCTTTATTAAGGTCCCATTCTCCAAAAATAAAAATAAAATAAAATGTGCAAAGTTAATCAAATATTGTAAATTATTATTTTATGTTAAATTATTTTCCAAAAAATAGTCAAATATTTAATCTAAGTCGTAGGATAACTGCATGTTAGCGGACGCCTCCAATGACTTAAAAACTTTCTTGAAGCGTAAATAAGAACCTCTTATCCATTTTCTCTAAATTTTTAAAGACTTAATCTATTAGTCTTTTTAAATTATAAGTTTCCTTAATTTCTTTAAAAAAAATTAAGTGACGACTCTTTCTAAGTATTTTACTCAAATTGTTTTATACTTAGAATATTTCAAAAAGTGATTTTTTTGAAAATAGTAAAATTACGGCATAATAGTCATCCATGGAGCAAAATAATTAATTAAGAATTTGGACTTATCTGTGAATTGTATCTTGGAAACTTTGAATGCGTGCTTTTGGTTGTCTGAATTAACTGCGAATGTTAAGTTGTAATTGCTTGAATGTGATGAGGTGATTATGTGCACAATAAATGTGTGCCTGAACTTTGATATGTACAATATGTTGGTCTGGCCGTTGAAGTTATGCAAGTTGTAAATACTTGAGTATTGTGAAACTCGTTGTGAAAGGAACATATTGACTAAGGATCGTGGTAGTGTTTGGATGTATCCTGGGGATGTGTGGGTTGTGGTGCTGAATTAACAAGAATGAATTAGTTCGTGTATCGTGGGATTGACTGGGGTAGACAATGATCATCCTAGTTATGAGGATTATTCTAAAATTGCTAAGTAAAGCTGGGATCATTTGTGGAATTTAGAAAAGAAAAAAACCCCAGAAAAATTATTGGCAGGGGTTTTGTTTTCGTTTTAGCCATTGGGGCGGGACTTTTCCTGCCAAGGCGAGGCCGCTAATGCGAAATTCCTCCTACTAGAACAGGACAGGGCGAGACAAAATCTCTGCCCTATCTCCCCTATTTTTCTAGTGATAATTATGGACCCCGAATCATACGCGATCTAATTCAGTGTTCAGCAATCGAATATAAGTTATAAGGTGTGTTAAAATTGTGGAGAACCTGGGGATATGAGAAAGAAATCAGCGAGGTCGTAGAGGCCAGGGAAATGGTAATACAGGTAAAGGAGTAGTGCATCCAGGCAATGAGGTTATCCGTCAAGAGGACAGGGCTCAGTTTTATATTTTACCGGGTAAGACCGAGTTTGAGGGTGTGATGCAGTGGTCACAAGAGCTACTCTTGTCTGTACCCGGATGGCTATTGTTTTGTTTTATCAGGGTTCTACTTATTCGTATGTGTCAGTTCAATTGCCTTAGGATTTGATATGGTTTGTGATATACTTGATGCCCCCATCCATGTTTTTACCCTAGTTGAAGAGTCAGTCATAGTCATCCATGTATATCATGTTGTCCTGCTGTGTTTATGGATTTTCAGAGTTGGGTTGATTTGGTTATGTTGGATATGACTAACTTGATATAACCTTAGGCATTACTTGGTTGTCCCTTATTATACCGGGCTTAGTTGTAATACTAAGTCGGTAACTCTAGAGATCCCGGGTAGGGAAAGGTTAGAGTGGGAAGGGGGTACAAGCCTAAGTCAGCTAAGGTCATATCTTTCATACGGGGTAGGAAACTGGTGGGGCAGGATTGTTTGATGTAAGTGGCTCATATTCGGGATGTTGAGGTCGAATCCCCTTCTATTAAGTCTATTCCTATGGTGTCAGAATTGAGAGAGCTTAAGGCTCAAATCCAAGAGCTTCTTGATAAATGATTCATCCGTCATAGTGTTTCCAAGTGGGGTCCTCCTGTCTTGTTGTTAAGAAGAAAGAGGGTAGTATAAGGACAACTGATTTTATCTTAATCCATAAGGGAGTGGATTAATACCGAAATGACAAGCTTATGGATAAAGAAAGTTCCATTGAGTATATTTGGGTGAAGGAAATTGAAGATTTTAGTAAGAAAGTGCGTACCAAGATTAGGATAGTACTCTGAATTTGATGAGTATACCTGAGTTTGAGGTGTCGTGTTGATGAAAGGTTCGCTTCGTAGTGATAGTAAAGGTTGACTGAGCGTAATGGTAATAAGAGTTCGTGATGGATTGTGACAGGATGCAACTATATAATAAAATTATTGGTTAAGCAAATTTTTGTATAGTAATCACGACTTGCGAGTATCTAAGGTTGTGGTTTCCTAATATTTGGTGAGTAACGTGGTTGTATGGAAAGTTTTAAGAGATGGTGGGACACCATTTGAATAGAAATTAAAGAGCTAGAGTCATAATGAAGAAAAATAATAGGATGTAGTACAACCTTTAGAGAGAGGCTAGAGCAAGAATAGTTTATTTGATTGCAAGGGCTGAAGAGATATCTTTAGAGGGGTAGACAATTGGGTTCAGAGACGCGTGACTTCAATCGTTTTGTTGTGGCTATGGTAATAGTGTCACGGGTCCATCAGAGTGGTTAAAAACTATTGAAAAAAAAGGACTTGAGAAATGAGTGTACATATATTAGCTCGAGGGTGATGATAAGTGCTTGGGTTTTGTTTTTGAGTTTTGTAATGAGTACAATGAAATTTTAGCGAAGGTATTGTAAGATCGATAGAGAGGCGATTCATGATAAGCGAAGATCCATGAATTCATAAAAATCTTCAAGGTATAAGCAAATGTTGATAGATAAGAGGACTGTGTTATATAATTGAATCTACAATTCAGATTATTCATTGTGAGTCTACATTCGTGGTGATATATTTTGTCAAGGTACGAATTTGTAAGTGAGAAATGATCAATTGTATCAGGTAGTGAACCTTTGAAAAGATTTACACTTGGTTTGAGTCGTAAAGTTTATTACTTTTGATTGTTATAGTATCTAAGAAAGGGTTTCATTTTATAGTGTTGGTTTAGAGTAAGGTAAATGGTTGAAGTGTTCATGATGGTTGTGAGTATGATTCACTAGATATGGTCTCGTGTGTTTTCACTTTTGTGGGTGGATCCCTAGTGGTGGATCAGGTACCAAATCCTGCGATGTTCTCTTGGTTGAGTGGGAAGATTGGAAATATTTGATTATTTCGAATGACATAATTGGTGTTGTCTTGTTTTTGTTAAAGTATTTTAGTGGTTCGACATGTACCACTTGCTTATGAGAGTTCATGGAAGAGCTATCATGTGTAAGTATGGTTGTCCGACAATCTTAACATTCATCTAGTCGTCGAGGTCATGTATTGATTGTGTGTGGTTGAATGTGGGGATCATTGAATCTAATTCTATTATTCTTAAGAGGTAATCTACAATTACTAAATCTAGCATTTCGATAGTGTTTTGGATGGTTTGTATGTTTGGACATATCTCTCAATGAGTATAATTTTTGTAACTTAAGCTCGTGGGAATTTATATTCTGGGATGGAGATATTTATAAGCTCTATGATTGTTTGAGTATTATGATTGTATGTTGGTTGGTTCAAGTTCACCACTAATTGTGGCGAGTTTTGATTTAGGATTTTATCATGGTTATGTGAAAAAGGATTTGTCCTAATGTTTGTGTCAAAGTCCTTGATAACATGTTGCAGACATGCGTACGATCAACTTTGGTGGTTATTGGGAATAGCTTTATTGTTAGTTAAGTGTACATACAATAATAATTATCACCCGAGTATTGTGACAACTTCATTGAGGCCTTGTATGAGAGGATGTGTAGGTACTCAATTTGGTTGGTTTGGGGATGAAGATTATATCATAAAGTGAGACTCAATACTGTTAAACAAGACATTCGGTATGAAGAATAATCGATTGAAATTCTTGATCACGATGTCCGGAAGCTAAGGACATGCGAGACAAGTATTCCCAGTAATTCGATGTTTCAGATACTACTCTACCTTTATTTTAGCCAATCTTGCCTAGTTGATCACTTCGGGATGAGAGATGGGTAAATTGATATCTATTGTAATGGCCTGATTCCATCGTTATAGAAAAGCCAACAGGAAAATTTTTGGGCCGGAAAACTTTTTCGTAGTAATTGGATTTTCCCAACTTAGTACAGATTTGGAGGAAA
This sequence comes from Solanum gracilifrons, assembly GCA_029582605.1. NCBI lineage: Eukaryota > Viridiplantae > Streptophyta > Magnoliopsida > Solanales > Solanaceae > Solanum > Solanum gracilifrons. The sequence goes on along the minus strand of JAJOOH010010930.1, from coordinate 5,753 downwards.
TCGGAGTTTGTGAGGTCTAGGGAAATGTAGTAGCAATTGAGTAATCTAATTATGAATTTGGTCACATGAGTGGATAGATAAGTCGTTAAGGAACCCGTACGACTTTACGGAATTGAATTCGGGCGAGTAGAACTCTCAGAATTAAACTTAGCGTGGAGGGTATTTTCTGAGTGTCATTGGTTGAAGGTGTGTTGTAAAATCGGGGTCTTGGAATTATTAAAATAGCTTATTGGTTCTGTGCAAGACGCTGGGGCGAGATTTCTGCCGCCAGGACGGGGCCGTTGTGGCGAGATATACGCGACTTAAGTAGGAAATAAAATTTATGAGTAATTATGGATGGGAGAGGGTTGTGATCTGCAATTTATGGTGGAAAAAGCCCTAATCTAGGTATGGGGATCAAGGGTTTGGTCTAGGGTTATTGGGTTGTTATAATCCGGATAATTAAACCTTTGATTGTTGATCCTTGCGTATAAATTGTTGGTTGTAGACCTAGAACAAGCGGAAAGAATCCAGAAAGGGAAGATTCAAACTTGGATTCGAGGCAGGTGATGGTTGTGATTTCATGTTGGTGTGATATATGTTTGTAATTGCTTCATTATAATGCATGTATGTATGCGAATGTTGCAATATTGATCACTCTAATCGTAAATGAGGATAATTGAATAATTGTATGCACCTCTTCTTGTATTATTGTGAGAGTATACATTGTGATTGTAATTGTGGTTTGTTGAATGGGCGGGTGTCACGATCCGACAAACTAACTGGGATCGGTTGCCACGTTCCGGCATAAATATGGGATCGGTTGCCACGTTCTGGCATAAATATGGGATCGGTTGCCACGTTTTGACATAAACATTGGATCGGGTACCACATTCTGGTATGCTAACAGTTTGAGTATGGGTTCCATGAGAGGACCATTGAATTGGGTTCCGTGAGAGGACCATTGAATTGTGTTGTGTATCTACTTATGTTGATTACGTTCATATCTAATAATGATTGATATTGGAAGACTGTATGTTGCTCTAAATTGATAACTAATGTGTATTATGGAGAATGTGGGATGCTACATTGATCCTGAAAAGATGACTAATATTATATATGTTCGGTATATGCCTGTTTTATAATGTTGTGGTTACTTGCATGTGTTTTTCTCAAGGGTGAGCCAGTTCTTTCAGGCTGCCATGGATCTTCCTTGTTTAAGTCCACTCTTTCCGGACTCAGACTATTTCTTAAAGGTATTATTTGGTTTCGGGGATGTACCTCTTGTTCTTAGACTTGTCGTTAGTAGATTTTTGGTACATTGACTTTCAGGTTCTAGGGGTTGTTCTTCTGCATTAGTTTGGTTAGTTGTTTGCTAAAATCTTGGAGTTTATCGGGACTCCATAGTGATAGTCATTTAAACCTGCTTCCGTATCTTTAAATGCCTTGGTTTTCATAAAATTTGTTTATTTTGGTTGTATTAATGGTTCTCCCACCGGAGGGTTTGTGTGGGTGCCAACCATGACGGTCTGGGTCGTGACATAGTACACAACCCTCAAAACACTCACTTTCATCTCAAGAATTCATCAAAACCCCAACCAAACAAGATTTAGAATAAAACTTCAAGAACACTCATCAAGAACTTAAATCTTTCAATCCTTATGGACAAATTCGAATATATACATCATGATTGACGTGTGGGTGAATGAACCCAACACTATAGAAACTTACATACCTATTAGGGATCAAACCCTTGGCAAAATCCGCAACGAAACTCAAGAATCTCGACGAACGCTTTGATCCTTTTCTCTTTTCTTCTCTTTTCTCCTCTTGAACTCTCAACTAAAACCCTAGGCATATAATAGGATTATAAAACTGAACCTAATCAGTTTAGACCCCTATGACCTTACCAAAAACGAATTAAATCTAATTGGGTAAGGAAAGGACCAAAATACCCCTCAGTATTTTTGGGTAACTTTCCTTAATTGAACAGCCTGACTTCAAAAGGACATATCTCACTCATCCGAACTCTAAACTTAGCAAAATTGGAGGCGTTGGAAAGATAATTCAAATACCTTTCAATTGATTTCTTATGGGCCACCTAACTCATCATGTACTGAAAGTTATGGTCATTTGACGTTGACCCAAAACTTAAAAGAACTTCTGAATGACTTGAATGTATTCTCTTTAGTTCTTTTGGAACTCAAGGTGCTACATCTAGTGACCTTAACACTTAAATTTATTTTAAATTCCTCGGTAAAATCCTACTCACAATGAAGGATGGTTCGAGTTTTAGTTCAAAAAAATTTAGGGGTGTTACAATATCTCCCCCTTGGGATCATTCGTCCTCGAATGATGGCTCGACTGGGTATGGAAAGGGTCTACTCTTATCATTTCAGCCATACCAACTAGAATTTCCTGTATTACTCTTCGGAAATAACTAAGGGCTTTCATTTAGCTATTTCTCATAGTAAAACCTCATCCTCCTCTTCCTTCACATTTATAACTTTAGATGGAATAAACACACCATCACTATCACGATAAGATCATTAACCTTCTCTTTCTAACATCACTCCATTAACATAAAGGAACTCTGAAAAGATATCTCACATACTCTTTGGAACTCATTACTATCTTATTCTCAAACACTTGACTTGATTTCTCATATTGCCATCTCCCCGTTAGGTCCAAAGCTAACACTTAAAAGCTATGGACCTATCCCATCATCTCTAAACTAGTCTACATCCTATTTTACTCTAACACTCGGGAGAAGTTTATCTCATGACTACCAAACTCTCCATAAGCAGGTACTAAGACCTCTTTCTAAGGTGTTTCTCTTAACCTCTTAATACTCTAGTTACTCTTGTGACTTAGCCACACTTCACTGCCCTTATCTAAATGTTAGGGTCTCTCACTCGTACAACTCATATTTATTGCAGCTAACATCTCAATTTCTCACATGCTCTATGTTAAGTCTTCTAGATCGAATCTCAAGACTAACATCATCACCCACATGTTGCCATTCTTTTGGTGATGACACTCGTCTCAAATTCAAGCTAAATGTTTATTACTAAATCCGAATATCAATATGATTGCTCGCCTACTATACTAAATCACCAGTACTATGTGCAAATTTTAGAATCACTCATCCACTAAGACCTTATGACCAGTAGTCAATCCTTACCTCTCAGTATCCATACTCACAAATTTCCATCACATTCCACTTCACAACTTAAGTACTACTTACTCACTTACTGCGCATTATCTCTCAAATAGTTCTATCATTCTCTGAATACCATGGGGTTCTCCTTTCAAAATTCATATATATAGCTTGGGTCTATCACCTCATGAGTACTTTGCTATCTGATTCCACACCTATATTTATTCTCCTCTAACAAGATGACACATCGACATCAACTCAATTCTGGTTAACAATATACTCTAACTTATCTTGAATAGTAAATATTTCTCTTCCTTCTATCAAGAACTCTTTATAACATTATTATTCTTTTTTCTACTCATAAAGGAACTCATTACTTATAACTGACTGGGTACACGATTGCAATAACATAATCTGCCCCATTACTATCTCATTTCCTTAGATCACTGAACCTCTGCATACTTTTCTCTCGACTTAAGGGCACTCTTTACTACTTCTGCTCATAATCTCGTAACTCATGCTACCCTTTCGGGCTAAAATACTACCCAAGCTCTAAACATACATCCTCATAAGAACCTCAGCTGAAACAAGGCTTAGGGAAGAGAGTACAACTCACTTTTAGCTCAAATGCACGATTCATATGAATATGAAGGCATTACACTGAAACTCAATACTTAACTCACTCATGTGCTTCTCTCAAGCCCATCTGGAATCTCATGACTTCCTCAATACGTTTGCTAAGAATAACTCTTCCACAAGGATCTTGGGCTTTACTTTTCAACCACCTCTAGTATGATGGGTAGTCAAATGAATTTGAGAAACGTACGAGTATGAATAAATCTCTATGTCATAGCTCTATTGTATGATTAAGAGTATGAAAGAAAGGGAAACTTTTCTTAAATGTTTGTAGTCCCTCATTTATAGAAGTGGGGCCCTCACAACCATAAACAAGATCCTACTTGACATAGCTTCATAGACACCATAGGACACTTGAGCTTTGTGCTCTACTACCATGTTTGGCACGACCCGAGCATACACCCTTGACATGGCCGACACTCGAGAACCATTGTTGGTCCCCAAGCGAATCATCATCCTGGCTGACTATAACCGAAAGACTAGCTTAAGCATACAAAAGCTTAAAACTGAATTAAATTCAATAAACTCAACTTAAAAATAATCTGAACAATACTCTATAGATAACTCAGAGTTTGTAAAAACAACTCAAAGAAGATACATACTGAAAACTACTCAACTTTGTCAATCTATGAAGGCTCTACTATTATAGAAAGATATCGGGACAAGACACACGACATCTCAAAACTACTAACTGTAAGATAAAGGTGAACTCCTCTGGAATATAAGAAGGATCACCAAAGCTGATTGGAACAATATCCCATGACCTCAACGAAACGCCTGTTGATGATCCTGAATACCTATATCAGCATCATGAAATGATGCAGGCCAAATGGCTCAGTACATGAAATGTACGAGCATGTAAGGGGAATTCTAAAGCATAAACATACACTACAAGAAAAACGCTCAATAACGAAGGAAAAATTGGTCCCTAAAAATGAGATTCTAGTCCCTAAAGTTCAATAGCGACCAGAAAATTTGGTCGCTACCCCGTCCCTATAGCCTCTGTTGCTAAATGTCATTAAGGACAGGATGAAATAGCTAGTCCTTAAATTGATTCTGAGACCGGTATAAAAATGGTCCCTAAGATTGTTTAAGGGACTACATTTCTGGTCCCTATTAGCTAAAATCTAGTCCTAAAAAACACCTTTAGGGACTATATTTACTGGTCCTTGAATACAAGATCCACCAGTTCAGTGGGCTTTTTAGGACCAGTAGATTGATCTCTATATATATGTTCTTAGATTTCAAACTTTTGAAATTGTAATACAATTTTCAAAAGCAATAATTAGATGCACATACACAAATTATCATACTCTGCTTTTATACATATATGATATATGTATATGAATACACTATTTAATACATCAATCACTGTCATTATTTACACAACTACTTTACAACAAAAAAAAACTAACATCCTTTATCCAATAATATAAATGTAGATGTCTTGTTGGTTTATCCTGTTGCCTATGCTTTTTTGAGTTTCAACACTAGCAGTTCCCATCTGAAAATTGTCAGGTCTAACAAGCTATTTCGAGCAATTCTAGGTCCAATTTTTGTTAAGTTCATGGAGGAGAGATGAGCTTCATTCGAATTCTAACCTTCTACGAGTGGAGAGAAGCCCATATTTGTCTAGCAAGTAACAACGTTCAGGCGGAGTATGATATTGTCTACTATTACACTTATCGTCACTAAGGGTGTGTTTGGTATGAAGGAAAACATTTTCCGGAAAATGATTTTCAATTTTTCCATGTTTGGTTGGATAAAATATTTTGGAATATGTTTTCCAAATAAACTCATTTTCCTCAAATTCAAGAAAACGACTTCCCTTCAAAAAGTAAGGAAAACATTTTCCAAAACATTCCTCCAACTTCAATACAATTTTTTTGTTGAAAAAAATAAATTTAAACCATTTTTTAAAATATATTTTTCAACTTCAATTTTTTAAATTTTTTACCCCACCCTTACCGCGATCCCC
>JAJOOH010010929.1:0-15575 GCA_029582605.1 Solanum gracilifrons | reverse complement strand
CGCCCCCGCCCCCCAAGGTAGGTGATTAGAATTGTAATTTATTTATTTCTTTGACAGAAATTAGAGTTATAATTGAACAAGAATACAAATTAAATAGGAGTAGTACATTATTATCGAAAAAGGAAGAAAGCCAAATCGAAAACTAATCCTACTGGAGATGTGGCTAAAATGTAGTACAAGTGCAACTGGTATGCGTTATCGACACATGCTGTTCACGTGCTTCGAGTTGCCATCGTGCAGGCAAGCTTCGGTCTCACCGTCGACAACTTAGATCTCCCTTGCCGTAACAACTCTTCCTTCTTCCCGGCGAACTTCACTGTCTTCTCAATCTCCTTCTCACCTCTCTGAGTTTCCATTACTGACATATAGCAATAAAGATGATGGGATATGAGACTCAAGAGTCCCACCTTTATGCATCCAAAGAGGAGATGGAATCTCTGGTACTCGACGACGATTCTCCCACAGGCACTGCTCATCCTTTCTCCGATCCACTTTCATCATCCTCATCTCTTCCTTTCGCTGAAATCCCTACTGACCAAAGTCAAACCCCTAATTCTTCCTTTAATTCCATCCTCGAACCTCCTTCTTACGCTGAGGCTATTTTCAGATCCTTTGACGCTGATCACTCCTCTCCTCAACTCAACGGCGCTCATGATCACTCTATTGCTTCTCCTTCCTCACCTCCATCCTCCGACGACTTTTTGACCATTACCGTTTCCGATCCACAGAAAGAGCAAGAGTTGTCCAATTCTCTCGTTCCTGGGGGGACTGCTTATGTTACCTACCTAATTACTACCAGGACGAATTTACCGGAATTTGATGGAACTGAATTTAGTGTGAGGAGGAGGTTTAGAGATGTGGTGACTTTGTCCGACCGATTAGCTGAGTCGTTTAGAGGTTTTTTCATTCCGTTAAGGCCGGATAAGAGTGTTGTTGAGAGTCAGGTGATGCAGAAACAGGAATTTCTGGAACAGAGGAGAGCAGCACTGGAGAAGTACCTGAGGAGATTAGCTTCGCATCCTGTGATAAGGAGGAGTGAGGAGCTAAGAATGTTTTTGGAGGCGAATGGGAAGCTGCCGCTGGTGAGGACAACAGATGTGGCATCCAGGATGTTGGATGGGGCAGTGCAGTTACCCAAGCAGATCTTTGGTGAGACAGCAGGGGGAATGGTGGATGCCAATGAGGTGGGTCAGCCTGCCAAGGGAGGTAGGGACCTGTTGAGAATCTTTAGGGAGTTGAAACAATCTGTGTCTAATGATTGGGGTGGTGTGAAGCCACCTGTAGTAGAGGAGGATAAGGAATTAGTGGAAAAGAAGCAGAAGTTGCATGATTTTGAGCAGCAGCTCAGCAATGTGTCTCAGCAGGTTAATATCTTTCGGAAAACATTTTCTTTTTCTGTTTGTTCTTGTTCTTCTTTAGAATGTGGACCGGTAAATAGTTGGCATGTTCACATCTAATTGATTATTATAGCAGTATCATAAAGTTGGTCTTTTATGCTTGTTCAGTATGCACATTATTACTGGTCCTCTAAACGAATTTCAGTTTTAATAAATGCAAGTTCACTTGGTGGGTTTAGTTACTTAAGTACACATAATCTTGAGACTCATCATGAAAGTACTGTCTGTGCTCTATGCAGTAAATTTCTTAGACTGAGCATGAATATCTTCATTTGAGCTATTCAGTAGTCTTATGCTGAGAAAGGTATTTGTCCATTACTGGCACTGAGCAGTTATTCCTATTTTTCTTCAGGCCGAAGCACTTGTAAAAGCTCAGCAGGATATTGGAGAAACCATGGGCCAAATGGGCCTAGCTTTTGTCAAGTTAACAAAGTTTGAGACAGAGCGAGCAGTTTATGATTCACAAAGAACAAGGGCTGCAGATATGAAGAATGTGGCAACTGCTTCTGTTAAGGCAAGCAGACTATATAGGGAGCTAAATGCACAAACTGTCAAACATTTGGTAAGTTCTTAGTAGCATGAAAGCTGACTCATAAAGATGCACCCAATATACTTGATCAGACAAATTTGTTACCTGACATTCATCAGACAATATCCTGTTTGGAGACATCCTAGCTAATTGTGCTTTACTAATTTTGAAAAGTTTTTGATACAGTAGTCTTTACATTTACTTATTTTCTGTTCAAGTGTCGGTATGTTGCAGGATAAGCTCCATGAATACCTTGGAGTGATGTTAGCTGTGAACAATGCATTTTCCGATAGGTCAAGTGCTCTTTTGACAGTACAGACATTGTTGTCTGAGCTGTCATCACTAAATTCGAGGATCGAAAAACTTGAAGCTGCTGCATCTAAGATATTTGGTGGGGACAGGTCCAGAATTCGCAAAATAGAAGAGCTCAAGGAAACGCATAGAGTTACTGAAGATGCCAAAAGTTCTGCTGTGAGGGAGTATGAGCGGATCAAGGTAACATCACATGTTAATAGTTAGTTTTGCAACTAAGCAAGCTTTCTGATTTTTGTATCTTCATTTGCTTTACTACTTAGTGAGCAATCCATATCATCAACATCATTGTCTCTTTTCTTCAAACAGTAAATCCTCTTTACTGTGTTCAAAGTCATTGAGAATCTTTCTGTTAATCTTGAATATGACATGTAGTCTTTTGGCTAAATTCTTCTGGGTGCTGGTCACTAACAACAATTGGACTAATTTACTTAGTTCCAAGTTCAGGCTTAATTAACAACAATTGGTCTAGTTATACTCAGTTCCAAGTTCAAGTTTAGTTAATAACAATTGGACTATTTACATGCATGCCCAATTATTGATATGTTGACAAGGACGAGCATTAGCTTGCATCCAAGGGTGTGCCCCAGTGGTCAATGAAGTAGGTTGAGAGCCATGACGTCTCAGATTCAAATCCCAGCGAAGGCAAATAAGCACTAGGTGGTTTCTTCCCATCTGTCTAAGACCTAGAATTTCATATCAGTGGATCTTGTTCATGCTTGATTCTATTATAGACTATTAAAGCTCTATTCCTTTACCCATATTGGATTAGTGAAACATAATGTGAGGTTTCTTATGGCTCTGGTAGGACAGGACAATAGCTTTACGAGTGCTTAGGATTAGGATTGGACATCACAGACCTACTTCCTCAGAAGGTTTATCTGGCAGATTCGTTTAAAGCTTATGAACCTTAGTGTTGGAACAATATTTCTGGTTTATTAATCAGGTGCTGCCAACTATGTACAGTGTAGGTGATGTAGGTAACCCGAGGCAATAGAGTTACTATTCAACATGTCCCCTGTTAAGAAAACGGCTTTTGAGCTAACTTAACCAATCCCCTCAATCAATGAGGGACAATTAACACCCTTAGGCACTCTTACAACTGGACATCTGATGCGTGAATAATATGACGAGGGCCTAACATTAGATAAATCAAGAATAAAGATGGTTCTGGCTTTGATACCATGTTTAGAAAGTTGCCCTTAGGCCTAAGCTAGCTCATGAGATGAGTATTGTCCAAAAGAGACGACAACCTATTTCCTCAACCAAGGTGGGACACTTAATATCAGCAATCATGCTACAATAAAACAAATATTTTATATTCAATGTTACTAGGTAGTTGATAGTCATATTTGAATGAGGCTTCTTAGAGTCTTTTTTTTTTTTTCAAAAGAGAAGCTTGTTATGATTTTGTATTTGTTCAACCTTTTACTGTCACTGATGTTTAGTCCTTGGTGTCCATGTTGTTTCAAGAAGTAATAGGCTTGCTAAATCAGTGCTCTTAAGTGATTTTCCGTTAGTTTTCTTTTAACAAATTTAGGTGCTGAAGTTATTTTATGTAAGACCTCTCCAACCAGGCTCCCGCTCCAATCAAGAGAGTGACGATGCATGTATTACCAGTTCCATCTTGTTTAATTTTGCATAATGGTTATTTTAGGAAGGCGATACTTCTGTATTATTTTTAAATTGGGCTCTGATCTGGGAAAGTATATAACTGCTGTATAGAGGATATTTAATTTATCTTCTCTTCCATTTTCCTTAATACTACATCATTTTCAATGAGATTGACATTATAGCTGTTTGATGGTGAATCTTGTAGGAAAACAACAAGAATGAGCTTGAGAGATTTGAGAAGGAACGACATGATGACTTCTTGGGAATGTTGAGAGGATTTATTGTCAATCAGGTATCATTGTTTCTAGACAGAGAAAAAATGTATCTTGTCTTCTAGTGTTGTTGCATCAAATGCCTTCTCGGAAATCATTGATTTAGCATTGTTCTGAGGAACATGCTTTATTTTTCCCCTTGTATTAGTAATGCTCGTAAAAGGCAATTGATTTTTTTCAATATGCCCAACTAAAATTATAGACCATTTTAAACTCCAGATGTTAAGCACACTTAATCTAGTTATAACTATTTTTAACCATCTAGTATAGTCAGGGTAATGTCCGTTCTCCACCAACTTTCCAAAGATTGCAAGTGTTTTAGCAAGTGCAAGAAAAGTAAATATGCAAGATATCAGCTTGTCCTTTGTGTTCCCTTAGAGAAATTTTAGAGTGGAAGACGTAAGATTTCATCTGAAAATCTAATGCCAGAGAAGAAAAAAGAACAGAAAAGGATGAGGGGGGCAACTTTTCCGCTATAGAGATGAGTGATTGGAAAATAAGTACCCTGCGTAGGAATTCAGAATATGCCACATATCAGCTATGTTTTTCCTGTTACAAAGCTGGTTTTGGGTCTTCACTATTGGTTTTCTAGTCTTCTTAGACTTGCTCTTATTCTTTTAGGCTTTTCATGAACAACTACATCTCTTGGAGACAGGGAGGATCCTTGTTTCAATTACTTTAGCAAGGACTACGACATAATAATTGCATCCTCCCTAACCTCTTCTGCAACCTGCATACTCAGGGAGGGCCGTTTTCCTTCTTCCCACTCCATCCTATTTCATTACTGTAATCAAATTGAGTTTGTTAATTTTCTAGCTGAATACAGAAAAGTTGTGTTGAATGGGTAAATGACGAGGGGAAGCTGAGAAAGAGCTGATAAAGGAGATTGCTACGTATATAGAGGGGTTTGGGAACATGTTGTAATCTTCAGTCATGTCTTTGTTGCCTTGTGGAATGAAATTGTTTGGGTGCCTCGTCTCTTTTCCTCTCATATCGTGTCTCAACGGGGAAGTCAGTACATGGTTTGAGACAAGGTCCATTGATAGAATGTCTTTCCCGTTTCTCAGTGAAAAGAGTGAACATTGATGAGGAATATTACGTAGCTTTAACTGCTTTTAACTCAAGGTTTAGTGATGCATAACTGATGGACAATAGGTGATGTGTTTTGTGCTACGCCCAGCACTAGGATTGAGTGTCACATCACAGTTTTAAGAGTTTTCTGTGGGTTTGCTCTGTACTCTTGTCCCAAGAAGAGTAAAGGCTAAAGTACTTACGAACTGAGTTGTTACAAATTAAGAACTGCTGAGACTGATAATTGCTTGAAATGGTGCTGGTCATTTAGGTTAGTTGGCTGGAAGTGGAAGATTGATAACCAATCAAGTGTTAATGTGGGATCTTGGGTCTGTTTCTGTGGTTTCAGAAGCTATGAGCACAGGAACTAGAGACCTGGAATATTGTGTTAATATCAGGAATTTTGTACTTGGAATCATGTGAAATGTTGATGCAATGCTGTTCTGCATTGCTTTGTTTCCTTCAGGTCAAATGATCATCTTTAAGGAAGTCAACAGTAGACTGTCACACCGCTCCATGGGGTGGGGTTCAATGCCTGACAAAAAAGGCCAAAGCAAAAAAGAATCTTTATTCTTCTGGGCTTGTTTTGCCATTTCTAATTACTCTCTTCTCGATATGATAGTAGCTATCATTTAGTTTTTAGGGTGCATCATTGTGAGTTCTAATCCACTATATGATTTGGAATACAAGCATGTGAATAACTTGGAAACATCCTATGCATGTAGCAACTGTGTTCATTTTAGAATTTCCGGACCTTACTGCCAATTGATGGAGTTGCTTCTGATATTTATTCTAGTTTTCAGTAAACTAAGGCATTGAAGAGGTCGACCCGCTGTTTTAATTTCTCTGGCCAACCTCATTGAACTACTTGAAGTACTTTGCTTTGTTAAGCCATATTGTTAAACTGGATGATGATTAGATTCATTCTGAAGCACGATTATTCAACAGAACTAAGACCCTTAAATCTGGTCCCACATTAAATGTGCCATCTGTGGAAATCAATTGTGTTTGCCATCTGTGGAAACTTGAAATAAAATGCTTATAATAATGATAACATGGTAACCGGTGTTGTGCTTTACTGAAGACTAACATACATTATCAACTCAACTCAAACAAATTTCTTACCGTCCTCTATCCTTCTTACTTGTTTGTGCTGTAGTTGGCTTTCCGGTTTGAGCAATCTGTATTAGAATGATTAGCTTCAGATTGTTGTGATCCATTCATTTCTGGGACAGAAATGAGCAAACTGCTTGAACTTTCTTGTGACAAGTTAAAATCTTGGGTCGGGTATAGATGAAACTAAAGGTCACCTTTAAACTTTTCTTAGATAAGATATGTCACCTGTGAATTGGATGAATCATTCTGCTATTGCTGTTTTCAGTTGAAATGTTACTACTGATATTCCTTTCCAGCAAGAGTAGCTTTTCCTTCTATTCCCTTGAAAAGATTTATAGGAGAAAATAACAAGTTGGATTTTACCAGGCAGGATATGCAGAAAAGATGGCAAATGTTTGGAAGACGGTTGCAGAGGAAACAAGTGGATATGCAAAACATGGTAGCTGAGAAGTTGCTGTATATAATGGCGTTTGGCTTCTGCCTTTCTTTATCTATTTTTAATTTCTCTATTCCCCTTCCCGGCTCCCTTTCCCTTTCTTTTGTATTGTACTTTATTTGTATACAAGCTTAGAGACATGTTCATATCTTAGGCATAGATGTTTTACCCAACATATTTTTCCTCGTAGAGTTCTAATTGATAACTTGTGGGGATTTTCATTTAACAAAACTCCCCCCAGATACTAATATGTTGAGTTCCAGTCAAGTTCACATCATAAAGGCCCCGAGCCCGACACTAGGAGTAGGAAGAAAAGGAAAAAAACCTTTGAAAACTTCAAACTAACTTATATGTTACACCTACAAATTTCATGAAATTTTTTTCTTAAATAATAATATATAGTCATCATCTTCGGTTTGACGTGATATATTTTTTCTAGTCTAGCTAGAAGAATGGCCTATTCGAAATAGACTCCATTTTGTGGGATTTCACTAGGTTTGTTGTGTTGTATAGAAGAATGACCTGAAAATAGACTCCACACACATGCAAGCATGTTTATCTTACTTGTGTTTTTTGTCTCTAGGGCCAGAAATTAAGAGGATTCCATTGCTGCTCAAAATAACAAAACAAAATAGCACACTTGGGTATCTACAGACAGTAGAAGAACAAAAATCACTCTCTTAATCAACCTAATTCAAGAATGAAAGAATTGTGGCACCCAACTCCTAACACACCTGCCTAAAAATGACTTAGATGAGAAATCTAATATCTAATCATCGCTTGCTGAGGGAGCTGCAGCACCGTCGTTCCCAGAACTGGTAGCTGTTTCAGGTCTAATTTCTTCTAGTTGCTGGAGAAGTTGCAGAACTTCTGGTCGAGCTGATGGTGACGGATCAACACAATGCAAAGCCAATTTCAAGGTATTCAATAATTCATCACCGATAACGGATGCATCCCTCATTAGTTCTAAATCAAATACCTCATTAGTCCACTCCTCTTTCACAATTGATGCAACCCATTGAGGCAAATCCACACCATTCATTGCTTCTCCAGGTGACTTCCCAGTTAGAAGTTCCAGTATAATAACACCAAGGCTGTATACATCTGTCTTTGTGTTTGCTTTCTTGAGTTTTGAAAGTTCAGGTGCCCGATACCCAAGTGCTCCAGCAGTTGCAATAACATTTGCATTTGCAGCAGCAGTCATTAGGCGCGAAAGACCATAATCTGCAATCTTTGCATTTGTGTTGTCATCAAGTAAAACATTGCTCGATGTAAGATTCCCATGAATGATGTTGGCATTTGTATGAAGGAAGAGCAATCCCCTTGCTGTGCCCTTTGCTATTCTCATCCTTGTTGCCCAATCAATTGGTGTATCAGGACTGCGAGCTGCAAAAAACAGAAAGATTTATAATCTGAAGTTCTCACAAATACAAAGTGAAATGGAAAACTGATTTTGTGCTTACCATGAAGAAAAGTTGCCAAACTTCCCTTAGGCATGTAGTCAAAAACAAGAAGTTTCTCTCCTTTAGGTCCCATGTAATATGCTCTAAGGGCCAAAAGATTTGGATGCCTGATCTTGCCAAGAATATTGACTTCACTCTCAAATTCCCTTTGACCTCTTGTGATCTTCTCTCTCAATCTTTTCACAGCAACTTGATCGCCATCCTCTAACGTGGCCTTGTACACCGTACCATAAGTGCTCTTTCCCATTATTTCGGCGGTTGCACAAAGAAGATCATCTGCTGTGAACACAATAGGTCCATCAAAATGGACAAGCTTTCCTCCTGTATCTCCTCCTCCTGCTGTTTCAACTTCTCCAGCAGTTGGTGGAACACCCTTTTCACCTCTGGCTGCTGCAGCCGCCCTACTCGTGCCTTGACCATCCTTCCCTGCTTCAGCTGCAGATCTTTTCCTGATCAAGCAGCATAGGAGAATGCAACATAGCAGAGCCAAGATTATGAGAAGTGCCCCTCCTGCTATGAGAATTATGTCCTTAGTACTTAACTTACGACGTTGCTTTTTTGGTGTTTCGGGGGGTGGGCTAACTGGAGAGATTGGACATGGGGTTGATGCACTGTAACCACATAGCTGAAGATTACCCACAAAGGCACTCGAGTTGAATTCCCGTGCGAGATGAGTTGGAACAGGACCAGACAGATTATTATATGAGACATTGAAGGCACTAAGATTTGGTAAAGTATCTAAAGAAGCTGGGATTTCTCCACTTATATTATTATGAGCTAAATCTAGTTGTCTAAGAGTAGAGATGTTTCCTATAGTGACTGGAATATCACCACTAAAGTGGTTACTCCTCAAGTTGAGAACTGAGAGTTTCTGCAATTTTATTATGGCTGCTGGGATTTGGTTACCAAGTTGGTTGCTTTCCAAGTTCAAGACCACTAGTGAGGACAGATTCAAGAAGCTATCAGACAAGCTTCCATTAATGGCATTATAAGACAAATCAAGTGTTGTAAGCCTAGAGAGTCCCCCAATATGACTTGGGATAACTCCAGTCAATTGATTATGACTAAGTGAAAGCTCAACAAGTTCATTCAACTTGCCTAAGGAAGCAGGAATACTTCCAGAAAAGAAGTTGTGATCAAGTGTAAGAGACTGAAGTTGGAAGAGTCTTTTTCCATTTCCATTTCCATCCCAAGTATCTGGTATTGAGCCTGAAAGATTGTTATACTTGAGATCAAGAAAGATGAGTGAGGGAGATTGTGTGAGACTTGTGGGAATTGAACCAGACAAAGAATTATGGCTAAGATTAAGCCTATAAAGCTTAGTTGAATTAACAAGACTAGGTGGAATTACACCAGAGAATGAGTTATTGCTGAGATCAAGTGTTTGAAGAAGAGGGCATAAACCAAGAGAAGCAGGAATAGAACCAGATAACCTATTGTTAAAAAGTTGAAGTCCTCTAAGATTAGGTATGAGTCCCAAAGTAGAAGGAATTGAACCACCAATGACATTATCATGTAAGCTGAGTTTTCTAAGAGACTGAAATTGTCCAATTCTTTCAGTAATTCTTCCACCTAAACCTCTCCATGGAAGCTGAATGACAATAACTTGTCCTTGAGCACATTTAATACCAAGCCATCCACCAGAACAAGCTCCAAATCCACTATCATTCCAGCTTTTCAAGAACCCTTTTGGATCAACCAATTCTTGTTTAAAAGCTTGAAGTGCTTGAAAATCTGCTGCAGTAATAATTATCCCATCCCAATCTTCACCTGAAGTTGGCTGAATCCCAAATATCAGTAGCTGAAATAACAAGAAAAGTTGAGCAAAAAGAAAGAACCTTTTTGCAAGATGAGAAATTATACATCTACCAGCTCCTCCTTTTCGAGTTAAAAACTTGTTAACAACTCGAAAAGGGTATGGTTCAAAACTAGTAAAAACTCGATCTTGATCTCTCATTTCCAATCTTAAAGAATAGAATTAAGATAAATGAAACTTTCCTCTTCTTTTCTTTCTTCTCTCCCTAATTTGAAACTAAAACACTAGTAAAAGAAGAAGATTTTGTAGTAAGAGGAGCTAAGATTCCACGTGAAGTGGAAGCATATAGAGCTAAAACTATGAGAAGTTTTATTGGGAGACATGAAAAAGTGTCAGGTGTGTAATCAGATTCACAAGACAGGCTCCAACACAAATAATTAAAAGCGTATAACGGCTAGTTTTTCTACAACTAAAATGTTTTTGGCCTTTATATTGGAAAGTTATGGTGTGTTGATAAAAAATATACTTTGAAAAGTGGGCAATTTTAATTCTGGCCACCTAATAATTAAACCTTCTCTAACGGCTATCTTTTTCATGTTGGGGTCCCCCATATTCTACTTAAAATTGATACTTTTGCGTTGTCTTTATTTGTTGATTTACTAATTTCGCCTGCAATGTATATTTCCTCCGTCTCAATTTAAAAGGAATGATATATATTTATATTTAATAATAATTTTACTTCAAAATATTTATTTTATTTCTAATAGAATGATTTCTAGCCACAAAAATATTTATGACTTATTTTAGATAAAAAAAATTCAAAATTATTTTTTAAACTTTATATCTAGTCAAACTAACTTATATAAATTGAAATGGAGAAAAAGTATATGATTATGACTTGATCCTTCTAAGCGGGGGGTCCATGTAGTCATCCGAGGTTAACTAGATTTGACGTTTCCTTATAACAAAAATATCGCTTCTTCTCATTTTGTGCTCTTCCAATTGGACAACGACAATTAAAAAGTACTTCCCCTCTCAATGATTCATTTGGGTTCACACAAATTATATAAACAAGGAAGGAAGGGAGGATTTAAAAAAAAAATGGTCTAATAAATCTTAAATATTTATATAATTATTTCATTAAAAACATAGAAGTTGAGTTTTTTTTTAATAAAAAAGGTTATTCATTTTTAGATGGGTTAATGAAAAAATGTGATAGGTAAATTGAAATGGAAGGAATACTAAGAGTTTTGATAATGCAAATTTTGATGGAAGATAAGTTTAATGTATCTTAAATATATATTTGTGTGTGGGGTTGGTTGTTTTATTATAGTTTTTGTTTATGATATATAATAGTTTTTTCTTGTTTTCAATAATTTGTTCTAATATGTTGTTTTTTAATTATCGCATTATTACGTTGTTATTGTTTCTTTTAGTAGATTTTGCACCATTTCTTTGTGATTTACTACTATCTTTTTTTCATTGTCTCCTCCTTCTTCACTTGAGAGAAATTTTGATCGAAGTAAGCCACTATTTAAACTAATTCACCAAAATAATATGTTTTTTTTTCTGCAATTTTACAAAACTAGAATAAGCGTATTTGGTAGTAACGTTTTAGGTATTATTTTATTTTAAAAAAAACCAATGACAAAAGGACAAAATTCTGACGGAGAAAACATATATAAAACGTTACTATCAAATACGTTTTATTAATTTGTTACTCACCTATACATTTTAAAGCTAAAACGTTAGGGACAATAATGACTCTTTAGGCATGATGCTCTCGATTTCTCTAATGACGAAATTTTCTTCATTAACAAGAAAGAAAGGCTTGGAAAATTGAATTAAGTTCTTCCTCAATACAAGAGATTATTTAACAAGTATATGGTGGCAGTAACTAACGGAGTAGATTATTTTAGAAAATTTACAAACTCATGGTTTAGGTTTTTGAAAAAATCGAAAAAAATTAATTACATTTTATCAAAAGATAATTTATTGTAACTCATATTTTTATTTTTTGCAAAAAATTAATTGAATAACGTTACAACTATATTTTATATATAAAAGTATTTATTGTCCAATTGGTGGCTGTACGTTATTTTTAACTTATAAGTAATATTTATTACAACTTATACTTTCATGAGTTACCATATAAAAGTATTTACTTTGATGTAATTTCTAAATATTACTTATAAGTTTTCAAGATGGGCTAACAAAATATAAGTTTTCAAGTTTATCTTTTAACATATTTTTTCAAGATTTTTGAGACTTAGAATTTTGAATGGTCCAATAAAGATTATAGTCCATATATATTAGTAACTCTAATAAAGCTCAATTTGAAATCAAATCAATACTATGCTAACAAAATATAAATTAATTCAACACTAAGAATGACAATAATGTTGAATAAAGCTGTCAATATGGGCTGACCCACTCCATCCGAGCTAACCCATACAAGCTTTGAAATTTTACGGGCTAGCCCGTTTTTGGTGTGGGCCAGAAAATGATCGGCCCAGCCCACAAGTACGTGGGCTACGGGCCAGCCCTTTTTTTTAAAAGGTATATTTTTGGGGAAATTGTGCATAATGGCAAACTATTAATTTAAAATAAATAATATAGCTACTGTTTCATTTATTTCCTTTGAGTAGCTACAGTTTCACATATCTTGCTACTACTGACCCAATTAGAATGGATGAAATTATCACAAAGTCAAATACAAAAGGCGAATCTAGTTCAACAGAAAAGAGGAAAGCAAAAGCAATTGATTCTACCAGTGATCAGTCAAAATCATCTGAAGACATTGTCCCTGGCTTAGTGGACAGGATGGATCTGAAGAAGTTAATGTATATGTATAAACAATAATTATTTTGTTCTATTTTATGATTGTATAATAAACCCTTTTATATATATGTAGTAATACTTTCTCAGATTTATTATGTTTATTTGTTTGTTTTTACAGATTTGTATAATTTTTTGATTATTTGTTGTAGACACCATTATCATGCATATGAATTTCCTTTATACATTTATATGTTGTATAAAAATTAATTGTATATATATAACATTTGTTTGTATATAATTTGTTGTTTGTATATGTGTCATAGTTATACATAACAAGATCTGTCTGTATAATTTCTTTAAGTATATATGTGGTAATTTTGTTTATACACAATTACTATGTTTTAGTTTTAGTTTGTTTATACAGATTCTATAAATTTTGCACAAAAGACATTGTATATACAAGTAGCAGTAGATATTAGCATTTGTTTGTATATAATTTTTTATTTGTATATTTTCCATAGTTATACATAACAATACAGGTTTGTATAATCTCTTTAAGTATATATATAGTAATTTTGTTTATAAACAATTACTATGTTTTAGTTTGTTTATACAGATACAATAGAGTCCCAACTAATGAAGAAGTCGTAGAAGGAAAGAAATCCTATTAAAATATAATGTGCGTGAGTTTAGAGATTTTCTTCTTTTTTTTTTGACAAAAATTAGCGCATTTTTCTTTATTTATTTTTTAAAATCAAATTGCATATAAATTGGCAAGATTATCAAAATATACAGATTAGAAAATCACAACAACAAAGAACATATATTTATACAAATTATAGCCAAGTCAATTTAATATACAGATTTCAAATATATACTTATACAAAGTATATCTACATATACAAATTACAGCCATATACAAATATTCAATTGACAATCCTAACATAATAGGCATATACTTATACATATTGTATATAATATACAAACTAAATTATCACAACAAAACACGAACCTGCACTGAATTAATATGCAAGTTCACAAAAATTGAACCACAAAATATAAGATTATACAGAACGGACTAAATCATATACAGATTCCACGTATATACATAGAATATGTGTATATATAAACTACAACTACAAATAAATATATAATTGACAAGCATAACATAAAAGACTTATACATATACAAATTGTACACAGTATACAAACTAAACTATCAGAACTAAGGACGAATCGACATTGTATATATATATACATATACAATTTCATTATTCATTATAGATTCAAATTAACAACAACAAATATACAAATCAGAACAAACAACATGGATTACTATCATAATATACAATCCTGTAAATTAATGACTTTCAAAAAACAAATCTACTTTAAAAAATGAAGGATAAACAACAATATCTTCCACAACATTATAGAATCACAATTTTTTTTGTAGAAATAAACGGATGATCTTACTCGAATTCGAACAATGATTGCGACTATATGAGTTAGAATCTATTACATCTAAAAAAAATACAATTAAAATTGTTCATTGAATTGATGAATGTTTAAAAGCAAAAATGAGTTTCAATACACGAAAAACACCAATTTCGATATGAAAAAAGTAAAATCAAAGCATTTTTCGGCATGAAATACATTTTACTTCCTCTTGTTATCTCTAAAATTGATTTGATCTCAATTGCTTGAAGAGAATCACCAAAACTTGATCGATGTGATTTACCCAGTTACAATGGAGTCACTACTGATGAAGAAGTCGTAGAAGAAAAAGGATCTTTTTGCGTGAGTTTAGCAATTGTCATCCTTTTTTTTAACATAATTTACAACCTTTTATTAAATTTATTTAAAAAATAAAATTGTATATAACTTCAAATGAATCCTGAAATATACAGATTAATAGCTCCATAGCAAACATAAAATTTGTTATGGAGCGCAATAATGCAAACTATAGCTATAGCATACAAATAGAATTTTTATCTTTGCTATACCTAAAATTTCCTCTATATTTTTTCTATTTTTTAATTAAATTATAATTTTAAAATATTATCATAAATATCGACAAGACAATATTACATGGTGTTAGTGTTACTACTTGTTAATCAAATCCACAAATAAAATTATCTTTATAATATTTATTAAGTTTGATTTCAAGTAAAAACATAAATAGCTAAATAAAAATAGTAACCTAATTGTTTTTTAATGATCGTAATAAAACACAAAAACTATGACAACATTCCATAGGTTACGGACCTATGTAGTGATTCCCTAGAAATTTCAGGAAATTTCTATGTTATGTAGTACATATTTTATAAACATTGTTTTATTTAAAAAGATAATTTAAGACTGGTTTAAGAGTCGCCACTTAATTTTTAAGAAAAATCAAGAAAACTATTGTTTTCAAAAGACTAAAACAGAAATCTAGTGAAAACTTAAAAAGGGTTCGAGGTTCTTATTAATATTCTAGGAAGGTTTTTAAGGCACCTAGAATATCCGCTAATGCGGTTATCCGACAATTAATTTATTTGGCTAAAATAATTTTAACTCAACTTAAATTGCAAAATTGAATTATTCTATAGTTAGAACTATTTAAAAAGGGAAAGAGAAATATGGAACTACTATCTAAGTGAGAGAATTCGCAAAATTTATTCTTTTAAGTCTTTTGAAAGATGATCGATTTAGTTAAGTTGTTAAAAACGAAATGAGCGTCTTTCGGGGATTTGAACTTTTCAACCCTAAGATTAACGACAAATACTAACAAGCAAAAACAAATACAGTAAAGTAAAGAGGGAAAGAGGGTTGGACCCAAATCTGGTT
>JAJOOH010010928.1:0-32200 GCA_029582605.1 Solanum gracilifrons | reverse complement strand
ACGTTTCAACTAATTTTTCTTTTGTATTTTTGCCTTTAATCTTTCAAAATTTTCAAGTGTCTTACATTGAAAATTCCTAAAAAATTAAGCACTATAAATTTTTTATATAATTAAATCAATTGTGTATATTAAAATTTAAAACTAATAGTATTATATATTTTGAATCTATAGTTTTTAAAATTTAATGGTTCATATTTAGAACCTAAAAGTCAAATGATCAAATTTATATTTAAGATACATTTCTTCGTAATCGTGCACCCATCTAGCCGAAATCCTGGATACGCCTCTGTTTCTTTGGTAATGTGGTTGAATCTCCTTTAAAAGAATTCAGTGTGAATATTTATTTATAATTTTTGTTCATTTTATTTTCAACTATAATTTATTATAATTTATGATATATACAACAACATTATTTGTAAGAACATATTCTATATATTTGAACAAACATCAATCCTGCAAGATCGACCTAAGAAATATTTTCCTCATTTTTCAAATCAATTCTTATAGGTACAATCTTGCATTTTTCACATTTTATTACATATATATTTTTTCATCCGAACTAAAAATTATAAAATACCAGCCTCATAAGTCTGATAGTAATATGTATATTTTCTCGGTGCACGCGCACAACTTTTATAATGTGAACAATGTAACAGATTTACGCAATATTAAATAATATTTTTGATAGGCAAGGATATATTATATATATTTAAACGTTTAGCAATATTAAATAGTTAATATATACTTATTAAAGAAAATTATTCTCTAGGTCTAGTAGAGAAAAATATTTATCCAACGTAATTCAATATAAAATATTATAATATCATATTCGACTAAATTCGTTGTCTCGATCGAGTAGTACTTCATAAGCTTACCAAATCAAGGGAAAATTAAACCAATAAGAATTAAAGGTTTTTCTTTTAAAAAAAAACCATGACCTTACGGATTTGGTCACGTCACTGTAAACACATAGACATTAGTTTCTACTCCTTCCAAGTAACAAGTGAATGACTTTGCGACACACTAACGTGTAAATACTATTTTGTACTGATTTAGGAGACATAAAACATACTTTTAAAATTTATAAATTACAATTGACGAAGAAAAGAAACACAAAACCTTCATGATTTAATTTTTCATATTATTCTCAGCACATTGACGTAGTTATTTATAAGTCAATTACTTGATCGTTACAATTGTTCTAGTAGAAGAACAACTTGAGAACCAAGGTTAGTAACTTAAGCACCAAGAATAGTAACTTGGGAAAAGAAATTTGTTATCGTAGGTGATCTCATCTAAACCACATGGGTATTTGTCTATTTTACGATAATAAATACTTATTAAAAAAATTATGCTCAATGTCTAATAAAAAGAAAATATTTACGAAACATAATTCAATATAATATATTATAATATCATATCTGATTTAATTTATATTTGTGTATATGTAAATTTAATATATTATTCACTATTATATAAGGTTATAAGATATTATTATAATGTTTTTCTTCAAATATAAAATTTTCTTCTTTTTCTTCTTCTTCTTATTATTATTATTATTATTATGAATACGGGTATAGTTTAAAGGGTTAAAGCCTAAAGGGTATAGCATTTGTGCCCGCGGAATCGACCCGTTTACCCGGAGCAGAATTATAAACCCTACTTACCTCCTTGTGCCTGCATATTGCGCTCTATCCCTAAAGGCCTAACCTCACAACTTCTCCTTCAGCTTCAATTCAAAGTGGCTATCTTCGCACCTTCTCATAGTCGAATTGAGCACAGAAAAAAAGTTAAGCAAAGAGCATAAAAGTAGAATTCAATCATGTCGGAAGTGGTTTCTATGGAAGAAATCAGAGCTATATCTGATAGGCTTGGTGTGGATCTTACACAAATCGATCTGGACTCTATTCATGTTCCCCCTGGTGATGATTTGGGGATACCCAGGTCTGAATCTTGATTTTTGCTTGCACTTTTTTGTGCTTCTGCTACTTTGCTGTAAAGTGTGTAGGTTTTTGTTTCATTGAGGTGAGGTCTTAATGTTTTTTTAATTTCTTGAGTTTGAATTTATGTCTTTGGTTGATAGTTTTGAAAAGATTAGAAAGTTTTAGCGTTTTTACTGGGTGTTTGGGTTTGTTGGATTTATTATCATATTCATATCCAGTTCAATATATTACGTTATCATATAGACTGCTATGTCTGGGTTTCTCTTACCGTTCTTTTATTGAGTTTGCAAATTATGTTGTGAAGATTTGATTCGATTTATATATCGACTCTTATGTGTTCAGCTTAGTCTTGTTTCTTTTGTTTACGCTTATATTTTTCCTATTATTATTTTTGGTTTCTCAATTGCTATGTTTTATATTACTTTTTATGGGTGTTAAATTTGTGCTGTTTTTGGATGTGACGAGGGCAGTGACGATGAAGATTTGTTGGAGGAGGACGCCTTGGAGGAGGATCAAGGTTTTGGAAACATACTGGTGGTGGACAATCTTCCAGTTGTGCCTAAAGAGAAATATGAGAAATTGGAAGGAGTAGTTCGGAAAATTTACAGCCAACTTGGTGTTATTAAGGAGGGTGGTCTCTATATGCCTGTTGATCCTGAGACTCAGAAAACACTTGGGTACTGCTTTATAGAGTATAATACTCCTCAGGTACTCCAATTTGTCTCTTTTAGCAGCCATAGAGTATCTCATTTTTATAGACAGAATGCTTGAGACTTATAACTGAATTGTTTAGAGATGTGATTTATTAATTCTTCTACCATCTTTATGTTTGTGATAGGTGATGAATATGTTGTCTCGACTTTTGATTAGTACTTTCTATGTGCAAATCTCTTACTTAGCCTAAGAAGAATGTTAATCCTTCTGTCTCATATTAGGTGACACTCTTTTTTAAGACAATCCAAAAAAGAATGGCATCTTTCTATATTTAGTAACAATTTAATTATAAAATGCCCATCATTTATCCCTAATGAGATGATTTGTAACCACACAAATACTTGTCTCTTATTTTAGACCACAAGTCTCTGAAGTCTTCCTTTCCGTCTTAGACACCGTACCTAGTCAAACGCCATCACATAAATTGGGACTAGGGGTATGTGATTATGAATGGATAAAAGATGTAAAAATGGAAATTCCAGCTAAAAAGTAAAATGATCACAGGCTAGCACCATGTCATCTACACTGAGAAATTATGAAGTGTCATAATCTGTCTTTAGTTAGATGATGATTATAAACATGTCTTGGCTGCATCCTAGATTTGTTATACTCTAAGTCGTGCTTGTGTGATGTGGATATGAGGAACTTATATGGTTCAGATGTTGTGATCCATGGCTTACTAAGTGCAGGAAGTTGGTCATCAGTGTTCACTTGTCTATCCACTTTTTTTTAATTGTTATATCCAACTATGAAATAAAAGGTAGAAATGGATCTGCGTGTCTTGTTGTTGGAGTGTCTAGACAACCTAGGAGGTGACATATCTAATTTCATTTGGCTAATGATCATCATGTTGCTATGTTTTCCTGCTTTAGGAAGCTGAGCTGAGTAAGGAGAAGACACATGGATACAAGTTAGATAGGTCACATATATTTGCTGTTAACATGTTTGAAGACATTGAGAAGTTCCTGAAAGTTCCAGATGAGTGGGCTCCACCAGAGATCAAGCCTTATGTTCCAGGGGTTAGGCTCTTCACCAGCTCTGTGTTTTTCGTCAGCCAGCACGGAGTCTTAAATGCTAGTGTCAGTTTTTCATTCATCTACTATTACTGAGATGTTTGTGTCGCTGGCAGGAGATGCTGCTAAAGTGGCTTACTGATGAGAAAGCTAGAGATCAGTACGTGATTCGGTCTGGCGGTGACACGGAGGTCCTCTGGAATGATGCAAGACAAATGAAGCCTGAGCTTGTTTATAAACGTCCTGTAAGGAGACTTGTATTCTTGTTTTGCTCATTTAGCTGTCAACGCATGGTTGTTCTTATTTGTACTGTTTGGCATCTCATATTTTCAAAAAATGAAATGCTTCTGTACAGAACCTTCATCCTTCAAAGGATATTTCTTTCTTTCATGCAGATGGGCCATTACTAATCTTTGCTAATGATGTCTTCTTGAGTGCAGTATTGGACTGAGAGTTTTGTTCAATGGTCCCCTATGGGAACTTACTTGGCAACAGTTCACAGACAAGGCGCTGCAATTTGGGGTGGTGCCACCACTTTCAACCGCCTCATGCGCTATGCACATCCTCAGGTTAGTTTTGTGCTTATTTCTCTGAAATAAACTTATGCAGGTTTCTGTGACTTAAATCTACAGAATTTAAATGCAGGTAAAGCTGATTGATTTCTCCCCCGGTGAGAGATATCTGGTGACATACAGCAGCCATGAACCAAGTAACCCTCGTGACACTCACGTAAGTCTCAGCTTTATGTTGTTTGTATACCCAATTGTGGCCATACTATGTCCTCTCTAATACATATTTCTTTCAGAGGGTTGTGCTAAATATTTTTGATGTGAGAACTGGAAAAGTGATGAGAGATTTTAAGGGAAGTGCTGATGAATTTGCAGTTGGAGGAACTGGAGGTGTTACTGGTGTGTCCTGGCCAGTCTTTAGGTGAGCTTTGATCCTATTGTTAGAGGCATTTTCTATCCTTCTTTACCACCTCTTTCAGTCACTCCTAACATGTGCATGCTTGATTGTATACTTAGATATGGGAGTCTCAGAAATACAATGAAAAATGGATGGTGGGATACTCTTTAACTCTTTTTTTTTTAAAATGATTTCAGGTGGAGTGGTGGTAAAGAGGATAAGTATTTTGCAAGAATAGGAAAGAATGTCATCTCTGTTTATGAAACAGAGACTTTCTCACTTATTGACAAGAAATCTATCAAGGTTGAAAATGTTATGGATTTTAGCTGGTCACCAACAGATCCAATTCTTTCACTCTTTGTTCCTGAATGCGGAAATCAACCTGCCAGGGTTTGTTCTAGAACTTCTTTGCAAGTTGCCAGTAATTTGGAGGAACTACTCATATTTGCATTTGAACTAAACCTGTGTTAAATTGACAGGTAAGTCTTGTGCAAATCCCAAGTAAAGAGGAGTTGAGGCAAAAGAATCTCTTCAGTGTAAGTGATTGCAAAATGTATTGGCAAAGCAATGGAGACTACCTTGCTGTCAAAGTTGACCGGTACACGAAGACCAAGAAAAGCACATACACTGGTTTTGAGCTGTTCAGAATCAAAGAACGGGATATTCCAATTGAGGTTTTGGAGCTTGACAACAAGAATGATAAAATTATTGCATTTGCTTGGGAGCCTAAGGGTCACAGATTTGCTGTCATCCACGGTGACAACCCCAGGCCAGATGTCAGTTTCTACTCTATGCGGTCTGGCACTAACACGGGCCGTGTTTCAAAGCTGACAACTCTCAAGGGAAAGCAGGCTAATGCTCTCTACTGGTCACCTGGAGGCCGCTTCATTATTTTGGCTGGAATGAAAGGTTTCAATGGACAGTTGGAATTCTTTGACGTCGATGAGCTTGATACCATGGCATCTGCTGAGCATTTTATGGCAACAGATGTCGAATGGGATCCAACTGGAAGGTAGTTGGATTTTGCTCTCATCAGTTTTGCCCTGTAAGACCTTCCTATTTGGTCCTTATGTTTTTTTATTTTGCAATTATAGGTATGTAGCGACAGCTGTTACTTCAGTTCATGAGATGGAAAATGGATTCAACATCTGGTCTTTCAACGGAAAGCTGCTGTATAGGATACTCAAGGATCATTTCTTCCAGGTAATAATCTTACCATGTGTTTTTTGCAAGAAAAAGCCTAAATAGTTCCTTATTTTTGGGCTTGAAACTCAAAATCATCCCTGTTCTTTTATATA
The DNA here is from genome assembly GCA_029582605.1 of Solanum gracilifrons. Classification (NCBI taxonomy): domain Eukaryota; kingdom Viridiplantae; phylum Streptophyta; class Magnoliopsida; order Solanales; family Solanaceae; genus Solanum; species Solanum gracilifrons. Next base: position 26,326 of record JAJOOH010010928.1, on the reverse strand, counting down.
GAGCACAAATAGTCCTTATTTTTTAACTGGAAAAAGCTAGTGTGAACATACTTCCAGCCGTCATTTATTAGAATCTGCTCTGCCATCAGCGCATTGCTTACTGCACTTTTTTTCCCATGTTATATTACTGTGTATTTACTCTTTTCATTTTAATAGATGTAGCAAGGGTATCATAAAGAGTTGCTTTAAGTGAAAAAAGACGAGAACGGTGAGATTATAAGAGGCTAATAGCCAATTTTGTGAGATATATTATTTCTCTAATCTCTGTTCAAGATGTCACAAGCAAGTAGTTATGATGAAAGGTTGCGATTGTGTGGTCAGTGGTGCATGTTAGGTGACTGCTCTAGGGCTGGGTTTATGATAGTTAAATGTGCTAGGACTTGTGTCTTCTCTGCACTTTAGGTAGGTTTCCTGCAGTTTTTACTTTGCAGTTAGCACAATGAGAACACTAAGGTTAGGTAGGTCCCGCAGTTTTTACTAGTTTTGTTAAATGTGTTACAACCTGTCATCTTTACTATGTCGTCTTGTAATTGCTGTGCGGTTGAGCTCTGGTTGGCTATGCCTTTTTTTCTTATTCTGAAGGAATATGCTTATTATAACACCATTACATGATATATTCTATACTCATATCACATTGCTTCTTGTTTGTGCAGTTTTTGTGGCGCCCTAGGCCACCATCCTTCTTGAGTAAGGAGAAAGAGGAAGAGATTGCTAAGAACTTGAAAAAATACAGCAAGAAGTATGAAGCAGAGGATCAAGATGTTTCATTGCTGTTGAGTGAGCAAGATCGTGAGAAGCGAAAGAAGCTGAAAGAAGAATGGGAAGCATGGATTAATGAGTGGAAGCAGTTGCATGAAGAGGAGAAAATGGAAAGGGAAAAGTTGCGTGATGGGGAAGCCAGTGATGAAGAGGAGGAATACCAGGCAAAGGAAGTTGAAGTAGAGGAAATACTAAAAGTTGTTGAGGAGGTTATTCCTTTTGAAGAGAGCCAACAGTGAATCCCCAATCCAACATTTTCTGCGACAACCACGAAGGAGAAACAAACTGAGTTTTAGGTAGGAAGGATATTTGGTTAAAAACTCCCCTTTTTCATTTTTTCCCGACAAATTTTCTTTCATTTCATTGCTTGTTCGGAGTTGTCTGTTAGTCAGAAATTCCTGTTGCCAATGTGCAATGAATTTGATTACAGAAACCTTTTCATTATATTTTTGTTGGGTATCTATCTGCAAGAATTTTTCCTGCGAGTTAGTGATTTATGTGCAAATGTATGCGAGTATATTAAAATTGTGCATAATAAACTGTTCACTACATAAACATACATTTTAAGCCTTCGAAAATTTCATCCAACTTTACCCAATTACCTGAACATCATAGCTAAGAAAACAGAGACAAAGCATCATTTCTCTCTCCCTAAGTTTTCATAGATCCATTACCAGACACCAAAACCTTTCCTGATCAGGATACAAAATTATCATATAACAATTTTTATCTCAAAAAATAAACATAACTCATCATATCAATGCCTAGATTGAAAACCATGTCGACAACGAAAAAGTATTTACATGTTTTTTAATAAAATTCAAGTCTTAATTCTTTTTCCTTTCCCCTACTCAATTGAGTTCTATCGTTTTGAGCTGATGTTCTCTTATATAGAGAATTCCAACATTGAAATTCAAATCTGAAAGTAATTTCAACATAATCTTCCAACAAATCTCTTTCTTCATCAAAATATGATGATGGGGATACGAAGGAGGGACAAAGCTTTGTACATAGATTTTCCATGTATATTTCACCTGATTTTGTATGTGTCTGGGTATATTAATATCAGTTCCAAAACAAGAATTGGGTTAAGTGGTCGCTCCCATAGTCCCATACCTTAGTTTAAGGGTAAATTACTTTTCAGCTCAACTTTAAGGGACTGAATGTGTATTTTTTTCATATTTTCTCAGGTGAGAGAAGGCCGTGAGATGAATCTACGGCGGTATTTTACTTGAGAGACGAATTTTAGTTTGCTGGTTTGATAATGGTAGGGAATTTCAGAATTCTCAACATATTGTAATAACAACAGTTTTAACTTAGTTGGCTAAATGCAATAGATACAGGCTCCATGTTTTACCATTATTTATGTAGGTAAGAAAAATATTGGTCTATGACATAATGCCTCTAAACTGAAGATGCAAATTTAATATTTTGACAAATGCCTGTCATTTCGGTTACTGATGAAAGTGTAAAATATACCAGCCATTAATGCAACAAATCATCGGACATTCTTTGACAAGTTTGCTCTTGAATTTCATTTCACGGTAGAATTCTCGGTTTTTTTACAAAAGAATGGGCGGCTGGGTGTGGTCTCAATATTTACATTTACATTAGAGAAGTAGATTTTGCAATAATTTACATGACCGCAAATCGCACAATTTGGTGCAATATCTTTACCATCATCTCAGGTTGGAGCATCTTCTCAATTCTGGTTTATGAGCAATATCCTTCTTGGAGACGCTTAAAATGCCACCTTGCTCTTCCACCTTTTCAATAAGAAGCTTAAGCAGAGGCACGGTCGACAGCGTAATGCATGAACCTACCATTATTAACTTCTTCTGTATGATCAATAAAAGAGAAGTACATTATCACTTAAAGAGTCGGGATGAATTTGAGCAAAAAGTTTCAAAAAGAAGAAAAATTCCATTCAGAGGAACCGTATCTAAACCTTGGCACGAGTAAGAGCCACGTTAATCCTGTGCCAGTCTCCAAGCAATGAAGAAATGTAGTTCCTTGGATTTTCACTTGACCTTACGAAGGACAGCAAAATGCAATCTTTATCTCTTCCCTGCAAACATAGATTAAAACTACGACAATTAGGAGCAGCAAGGTACTAGTTTCTACCTAAGAGCCAAGAGGCTAAGACATTAGTAGTCACATTATTTGATGCAACTGCAAGACATCCTCAAGCCACAGAAAAATAACTGTAGAAGCAAGCCGAGTAGATTGGATCATTCATGATTTGCAAACGAGCTTTTGGGAGGCTAATAACTGACACAAGAGAATCTTAAACGGTTGAGGACAGATGGGGAACCAATTGTATGAGGACTTAAGTAGCTTTATCTAGGGCCAAGTCAACATTGAACGAAAGCTAGTGTCTCTGAAGTAGCATTGTTAGATTAGAATTCTTGCTCTGGGCTAGGGTGTTGTGAAGTTTTAGGCTTCCGAATTTCTGTTTCATAAATGGAAAGCCAGCCATTTTTCTGCCTTCTTTCAGCTGGCATTCAGGCTCCTATAGCCATATCAAAACCATATACTAGACTAACCAAGGTATATAATTGACTACTACTAAACATGTCAAAGGATAACCCTAGACAGCTATGCTTCTATTTTTTATTTTTTTTTGATAACCGAGAAATCCGTCTGTGACCCGCCCTTTGGACCAATCACAGCCTTCTAAACTCGGTGGATAATGGGCCCGCCCCTCTACCCTTCTCCACTTAAATACCGGGCTTTGCTTTGCATGGTGTGGGGCTTGAACCTGCGACCTAAGCCACAAATCCTCCACCTTTTGCCACTTGAGCTAGGCCTTGGGGGCGACCAGCTATGCTTCTATTTAGGCTGGTCTACTGATTTTCTTTCCCTTCTATTATCCCATGCGGTAAAGCAGCTTCTTCTTCTGAATAAGAAAAGTTGAAAACTGAAGATGTTTTTCGAGAATGTAATCACATCAGCATAAATATTACCTGGTATTTATCTATTGTATGTATCTCCACCGATGTGGACACAGCTTGCCGGATAAGATCTGTCTGAGAATTGTAGGGTGTAATGATGCCTATATCTTCCTCCAATATACCTCTGCTCAACAATCTACACACGATCTGTAGGCCAAAATTATACAGAAATTGGAGCTTAATATTTTCTTGTTATTCGATGCTAATGGTCATTAAAATGTTCATGGAAGAAGCAAGAGGCATTCACACCTCGGCAATGATATTTGCTTCCACTGGGTTATTTACAGCTTTCCGGTCATTTGTTTCAAATGCAAGCAACAAATCTAGTTTGGAAACAAGGATGATGCGACAGTTTAGGACAAGGACATTAAACTTCATTTGACAAGCCTGCATAATTTGACTTGAGATAGAAATTTGCCCAACCTGTGTTTATAAAGACGACGGGTCTGTTTGGATTCATAGCCTGTCAAGACCAATCAAACCAGATTATTTCACAGAATAGAAAAGCAAGCAGTTGGGGTATCAACCCTCACAATTCATACTACATATTTTCTGGAAGTATAATTTCTTAAGATGAGGTCATCCTCGTCAAATATTGCTCATACCAAATCACTGCACCAAATCGATTCTTTAACTACATTCCCATCATGACCTTTGTACACAAAATTGAATTCCTTGTCTTTGCCCTACCACTTTGTACAAAATTGAGAAACTGTGGACAGCGACAATATACTCTTCAAAAGACAGAATTAACCAACAATTCTGTCTCATTAATACAAGGTTAGCGAAGAACATGTTTGTAGGCTATTTTTTTTTTCCCTTGGTTTAAACATATTAGATCAACCAAATAATTATCCAAAAGCGTCACGATTCACAAGTAGTAGAGCTTCAGTTAGAAACTGGATCTTTTTATGTTTCCGTGTTGGGACATAAAAGAATGGTAAGCAAAAGACGTGTCGCAATGTGTCTATATACCAGACGGAAACGCTAAAACTAGAGATGCACTAGGTTTTTACTTGACCCCTCTCTTTCATTTGAGTGCATATACTGTCTTTAGAAAAAGAGAAAATTTTAGTGTGTGACACTCGTCTAGATTACCGTTAATCAGCAATATTCACCAAAATAAGCACATTGAAAAAGTACATATAAATGGAAGCGTAATACTCTAAGATGACAGCTACACTGTGGTTATGACATGATACATGAGAATATGACCAGACTTACTCCTTGAGAAGCAATTATAAAGTGCAGATTAGTTTGTGAATGTCAGAAGAACAAAATTTGCTAGTATTAGCTTAGCAGAGAAGAACCAGCAGCTCAGACGCTTAACTTATTTACAGGAAAGAACTTATGAGTGCTCAAACAATGACAAGTTTCACCAGGTGTATAATTCCCATCCAAACATCAGTCATTTTTAGAAGGCGCAGGCCTCTTTGGAACATGTATTGAATAAAGTAGCATCATAGTTGGAAGCAACCTCTATTTTCCATCCTATGTCATTCTTTCCAGATGAGGCAGGCCTCTTATGTTTGGATCAGTACTAAAATAAAGCAGCATCAAACTTGGAAGCAATGAAATCAGTGACTAGTACCTCCTTTATCCACTTAGGCCCAGATGGCAATCCTGTGTACTTGATTTTGGCATTTTCTACTTCAGAAGAACCACATCGCAATCTGTTACCATATATCAAGGCATTTGATAATTCCATTATTGCTGCACACATGCGGTACTGCAAGTTGTAGCATATTAGTGGAAACTATATCAAACTGGACCAACGTCAGAGGTGGAAGGAAACAACATCTTACTGAATTTTGAAGATACCTGGCTTTGCAAAGCACAAATTGCTTGGGGATGAGCTTCTGAGAGTCTGCAGAACAGGCTTACTGCCATTCCATATTCTCTAGCTTCTGCACTCTAATATGCAAACAGATTTTGCGTCACAAGTTATAATCGCATTGGAGCTAGAAGAGGAAATCAAGAAATACCTGGACAAGTGGTGGTAATTGATAATGATCCCCAACTAGAACAAATTTTGATGCAAATGTCAATGGTCCCAATGATACCTGGATTGTAAATCTAACATTGTCATTTCTTTTCCCAAAATGGATTTGTCATCTGGTGACAAATGTAGTTTCATAAAATAACTAGCTATAGAAACATAGAAGAGAAACGCACAGGAGGCAGTTAGTTTCGCTTATATAGAACAATTGCAACCAATAAAGGCTACAACTATGACAAGTTAACCTCATTCACTACCTTTATTGACCAAAATGCTCAAATCTTTACTGCAACCCAAAGTGTGAACGTACCGGCAACGTAGTTTGTCCAGCTTCATCCATGATACACACATCAAATCTCTTGTTTGAAAGCAATGGGCTAGTTATCCCCAAACATGTAACAGCAACAACTTTGCTTTGCTCTAGCCTTTGCTTTATCTCTTCAAGACCATGAGTGTCCATCACTGTAAGAGAAAGTCCAGAAGTAAGTTAGTATTCCATGGGGCAATCCTGAAGCAACTCTTTGAAAATGTTACGAGAAACCAACTTGATAAGCAATTCTCACGAACTTCCTCGTGCACAACCTCATATCTTCCAATACGTATAAAATCTATACCCTGCAACAGTATATATGTTAGTCCCACTGCCCCCTTGAAGTGGTACTTGGATTGTTATGTGTATATAAAAGCAGTTAAGCAGTACATCACTTGTGTCTTGTGGTTGACAGTCAGCAGAGCATACCAGAGAGTAAAGCACTAGGAAAAGTATATGATACTCATTATTCAGTAATAAGTTGTTCAAGTATGTAAAGAGAACATTTCTAGCAGAACATTTCAAAAAATCCATGCCCTTAGTGGAAAGAAGCAAAGAGAGATCTTCCTCGATAACACTTACATGAGTGAGTCAATCGGCTTCATTTTACTTGTGAACAGGGCTACAAATGTAGTCTAATATCTAAATGGATAAAGTAATATATCTTTTAGTTGGAAACTGGTGAAAATATCATTAACTAATAAAAGGGTGCTCTCCCTAACAACTTAAGCTTTTAGATGAGATGATCACACACTTCAACATGGTATCAGAGTAGGCAGAGGTCCTAGGATCGAATCTCACCGCCACCTGAATTTAAAAAGAATTTCCACATGCTTGGCCCATGAAAAAGAATCAGGCCCGCACGTAAGGGGTTGTGTTGAGAATATCATTAACTAATAAAAGTGTGTTAATTTAACATGGTATCAGAGCAAGGTCCTGGGATTGAATCTCACCGCCACTCGAATTTAAAAGGAATTTCCACATGCTTGGCCCATGAAAAAGAATCAATCCCGCACATGAGGGGACGTGTTGAGAATATCATTGACTAATAAAAGCGTGCTCTCCCTAACAACATAAGCTTTTAGATGAGATAGTCACACACTTCAGCAGAAACATTTATACACGAAGAGCAATCATCATTTAACTTAATATTGGCGAGCTCTAGATAATCTAAATGTATGTAAAGACGGGTTAGAAGGATAAGATTTGGTTTACCACGATGAAGCTAATAGTCTATATTTGTTTAACCCTTCACCTAAGTCTCACTAACATTTAGCCAAGCAGCTTTTTGAATTCATCTGACAGCACTATCCAACACTTTCCATGGTGAGGCAAAGTAATACATGAACTACAATATGCAGGACAATTACTACAAAGTAAATGCCATGCGTTTCATCAATTCGGATTCAAGATATCCCTTGTTCAGAATTTCTGATAGTCATTAGTTAGTTTTTCTTTAAAATGCTTTAAATTACAAGACAGTTTGAAGGTTTTTATTGATTATATTAGAAAATGAATGCCTACATTTAAGTCGTTCTTTCTTAAAGAATACATTGAGTTAAGCAGAAAAGTTGTAATGTGTTACCCTATCCATTGAATAACTACACTTTCATAAATAGAATGCTTTTCTTATTTAATTAAAAGTCAACAAATTGCAAATTACCCTATGAGAATTCCCTATCAAAATAATTACCCCACGAGAGTTAATACACACTTCCAGCAGAGCTTCAAATTGATAGATATAACACATGGGCATATCCAACCTCAAAAGCTCGCTCAAGAGAAGAGTATTACACAAGTTCATATAAGGAGATCAAATGGCCACCCCACAACCAATGTGGGAGACTTAACACCTCCGGTCACACCCAGGGCTGGAAGCCTGGTGCCTGGATCAAGAACAACATCTGATGAACGAATTGGGATGGGCCTAGCTCTAATACCATGATAGATACAACACTTGGGCCTAGCTCTGATACCATGATAGATACAACGATTGGGTAACTCAACCTCAAAAGCTAGCTCAAGAGGATAAAGAGGAATGATGATGTAACATTAATACCAGTAGCAGTAGCTAGGGACTGTAGTTGCTACAGTAGGCCCTTCTTAAATCATCAGTTTCATCCCAATGCTACACATTAACTCATATGCATGCCTTGCACTGAATGTATATTTCTACATTTTGCTAAATCCAGCTTTTCCAAGACAAGACCTAGTTAAAGAAAGAGTTTATACAGCGTTGACACCAGTTTACAGCAAATACCTTCTAAATTTATGATATACATCATAGTCTGTAAATAAAAGTAGTTAAACAAAGATCAAAGCACTAAGCTTCTTAAGTAGCATCAAGGATAGAGATGACCTGAGACTTCAGTTTGAGAAGCAAATTGTCAACAGCTGAATTTGTATAGGAGGTAAGCAAAATGGATGAATCTCTCATCAACAGTGCCTTCACAGCATAGACCATAGTGGATGTTTTGCCTGTCCCTGGCATTCCTAGTATCAGCGCGTAATCCTTTGCTGTGAGTATCTGCAGTAATGACAACTCAATATGTTGTGGGTACCCAATACAGCTTTGTATCTAGTTTATTCCAAGTATGATTCTGATAATTCACCGTATTTGTGATTTTCAGGTGCAACTATAAATCAAATTATAGATAGTCTCAATAATTCTTCACCTTAAGTATGGCTCTGCGCTGATCATCATTCAAGTTTTTTTCTGACCAAATGTATGAAATGGCAGGATCTTGACTAAATTGACATCCACTATCAAACCTAGGCACCTGCAGAAATTCATAGGTAAGATTCTTTTTTATCATTCATTAATGAGGGTGGTTGTGGCTGACGAGCTGCAAATAAAATTTCATAATTAAGTAGAGCATTCACCTCCAGATCAACTATCATCTTCCTCAGATGAGAACTCTGCTCATTTTGCAGAAACAGTTGTATGAGGTTGAATCTTCAAAACCAAAAGCAGGAGTAAATTACACTTGAAAAAAAAAGGTGTGCTTCAGATGGAATAATAAAACATAACAAAAAAATTAGAACACCTCATAATTGCAAATGAACCCATGAATTCATCTTTATGAATTCGCCACAACTGCTGATGAAGATCTTGTGCCTGTGAAGTCCGGCTGCTTCCTGGTAGCCTTAAGCGTTTGGAAAGAGATACCTGCATAATGAAAGTAAACTATTAGAAAGTTAAAAGCTGGGCATGCTTCTTTCTTTTTTTTTAACATATATTGGACCCAAAATCCAAAGGAGTCTCCATGGTTCAGCGTACATTCCAAACTTGTCCAGAATTATCATAAAGGATTATAAATCCACAATATTATATTTTTTTCATCAAAGAAAAGCATGGGAATGTAGCCTGGTTCACTTCAGAATGAGTGGCAATGGACCTTTACTACTTGAAAACAATACTATGATAGGATAGATAGGTTAGGTTGTGGGCAAGCAATCTTGTATAAATATAGATATACTTACAGCAAAAGTTTTGGCTTCTAAGTAAATATAGCAACCTGCAAACTAGTGTGCTTTAGTTGTAATTATTTCTTAAGAAGAATGCTGGTTTAGAAAACTTTCGTGCATACACTTTTTAAGCTTTTCATTCTGGACAATGCTTCCAGGTCCTGAAGTAGTTTCCCTTTTTAAAGTGGAACAAAAATGAAGATTCATGTGAAGCTTTACTTCTGTTAGTCAATTAATCAAAATATTTCATTTTTATGATCCCTTGTATAGGCTGGAGCTACCTTCATATTAAAGAAAGGTAAAAGCTTTTCAGCTGTTGAAAGGGACCAAACTGAGAGCTAAAGAATTAACAAAGATACTGGTGGATGAGATACATAAGTAGGCGTTTGGCCATAGAAACCAAATATCTATCACTTTTTTTGGAATTTTCTAAGTTGGAGTTGAAGATAGAGTTGTATTTGGTTATGTCTTTTGCAAATGAGAGAAGAGAACATTTAATTTGGAATTATGAAGATGGAGTTAGAAAACAAGTTATAAGCTGATAAGTAGGCGTTTGGCCGTAGAAACCAAATATTTATCACTTTTTTGGAATTTTCTAAGTTGGAGTTGAAGATGGAGTTGTGTTTGGTTATGTTTTTTGCAAATGAGAGAAGAGAGCATTTAATTTGGAATTATGAATTTGAAATTTTCATGGCGAAACACTTATTTTCAAATAAAGTGAATATTTTTATGGCTAAACGGGCCCTAAATTTCCTATTTTCTGCTGGAACAAATGAGATTATTTCAAAATTTTGGAGTGCTCTACTCTACCTAAGGAGGATAAAAAGAAGGAACTGAAAAACAAGGTATATACATGCATCCTAGGCTTTTTGTAGCCTTTGGTTAAAATAGAGAGTCAGTAAAGTAATAACAACTCCTCCTATATAGAATGAATTGGTAAAGATACAATACTTACCGAGATGCTAGAGCAACTCATATCTACAACAACTCCAGTAGCTATTAGTATCCCACTAGGTTCAGTGCTCAATACCTGAATAATATAAAATATATAATGTCATACCGTCGATCGCTCATGACCACAAATACAAGCAAACACTTAAAAGTCTGCACCTTCAGTTCAGACAATCACAACTCGTACATAGGAGAAAGTAGAGGATGAGACCAACAAATCAGCTATAAGAGGTCCAACAAAATTAGAAATTACTCTCTTTGCTGTCAAGTTTTACAAACGTAAGCCATGACCCCGACTAAATCAGGAAGTCCCCCAGCTTTTCAGAAAATAATTGATTAATATTCTGTTTCTGTCATTGAATAGTACAAATAACTCCCGTTTCCTATATGAGCTTCATGAAGCATAGCCAGTCTCAAACCCAAGTAAGCTGAAGGGTTTTGATAAGTTGATGGTCAGTGTGAAAGTAGAATCTGACTATGATAATTCCTCTAAGGCTTTGATAAGTTGATGGTCAGTGTGAAAGTAGAATCTGACTACGATTAGTCGTCTAAGTTACCGAATTTGTGGGATGAGCCCAGAGCCCACCAAGGAATGTGCTTTAGAATAGAGCAGAATGAATACAGAGGATTCCTGCAGCTCACAACTAATTTAGGATTAAGACATAGTTGGTTGATTAAATTCGGAAAAGCTTCATAACTTTACAAAATCAACTAAATGAATCATTAGTTCAAGCCATGAGATTAATATAATCCACAGGGACAGGATCATGTAATTCACTAGAGATGCATAATATAGCAGCTCTGTCTCACCACTGGTCTACTGGAGACAAACAGATGATGTTATACCAATGGACCAGTAATTCTTGCTTCAGCGGAATGCTGTGAAAAACTGAAAATAGAGCATGGAGGGCATAAAACAAAAAGAATACAGGAAAGAAGAATACCACATAGTCCCCGTTCCTAAGCGAGGATTCAAATTTTTTGACAGGAAAAATGGAACTGTTCAGAGCAGCTCCATCCTGTTGATGAGTGCCCAAGGAAGTCCAATCTCGATGTACAAAGTGATAGGTAAATTGATTTCCTTTGCTAAAGTTTGCTGGTGTGGCTCTTTCGGACGTATCAAGGACAAGAGAAGATAAGCAAGGAGCATAAAGGTCATTCTTTAAACTTTGTGAAGACCAAATTTGTTTCTTTACAACCTGAAAAAATAAAGTTAATAAGTAAAGAGATATTTAATAGTCAGGAGGGGATTTCTTAATTCATAATCGCCCTTGTATTGTACCTCAACTTCTTTAGCCTCCAAGTCAATCAATTGATCCCATTTTTGAAGAAAATTATTATGTGCATTTGTTAGATGGCTAACAAGTGAATCAAACACACTGCCCAAGCCGCTGCCTTCTGTGGTGCCACCGTATGCCTACGAAAATTATTCGGGATACAGTAGTATAGGTTTTTAATTTCGATGAAGTTCCATTACTATTGGAAGGTTAATGTTCCCCATAATGAGATATATAATTAAGATGAGAATTGTGCAGAAGTATTTTAGATCAAGATAAAAGGGCGGACTTTCATGTCAACATTGATTAGGCTCATTTAGGAAACATAAATGTTGATTTATCCTCCTTTATTTTACCCAATTGGAAAAACAAAAAAGGAAGCAATTGCCACTCATTTATCAAATATGTTCCTTAGGTCCTTCCACAGCAAGATGCTGACTCCTCATCATTAGGCAAATTGATTCATATTCAGAAAAGCTCTGAGCCCTTGATTACATTTTTAGCTTCTTAAACCTGAAGAAGTTTTGGCACTTTTGTCAAGAAAATTAAGACCTAAGAAAACTAGTACATGTTGTAATACAGATGTTATAAATGCAATCTTTTGCCACAGTTCGGGTTCAAAATAAGTACTAGTTGTAGCATAAATGTCAAAAGTTAGTCTTCTAATGCATTTCAGGTCTAATGCTAGTAGTCTAAATATGGCATGTGTAATGATAGTTTTTTGTTGATTGTTAAGTACCAATATGTCTATCAGAAAGTACCTATTTCACCATAACCACATGAACGGGTAAAAACCCGGAGAAGAGAACTACATTGTTCTATGTGAGTGTAAGCTATTACATTTGCATATTTATTACAAGCATATTCGCCAACCAAAGGATGTAGTTACTAATTTCAGCAACTAAGCTCCCCTGTTTTCTTCTGTAGATGGTTTATCATTTGAGTTCTCAGAATCTTCACTAATTTTGAAAGTAGAACATTTTATTAATAGGCAAGCATAGGTAAAGATGCTATAATGTTTTAGGATTGATAGCTGAGTTATCATGGTGCCCCTTGAACCAATTATTTTCGAAGTCTATATAAGTAAAAGGGAAAAAATGGATGGTTGTCGCAATGAAGACCCTGAAAACTCAAAGTACCTCCATTTCAAAAAAGAGAACTCAAAGTACCTCCATTTCAAAAAAAAACTCAAAATACCTTATGATAAATGGTACAGACATTGAGGTGGCGACAGCCTCTGCACATATTTGGACTCTGCATCAAAAGAATGAAAATCAACAGAGTTAGTTACTAATGTCTAGAAGATTTTGTTAAGCGAGTTCTTTTTGTTCAGGTAATAAGCTAATTCATTTCTGATCGCATTTGTGGTGTTTACTTATAATTTAAGGCGATAAATGATGGTGGCCTGGGATAGCGGTGGAAGATGACAACCATGCTTAGGTTTCTGTAGAGAAGAGTAATACCGTATACAAATTATGAAGGTGTACTCAAAATGAATTACACTATTAAGGGACAAAAAAACACTGTGACCTCCTTGTAGACAACCAAACCAAGGAGAGTGGGGATATATTTCAGTAAAGTTTTTTATATGTTACCAGCAATAAGTAGGACATGAGAATGAGGGATAACCCTGAATATTAAGTGGACAACACGCTGTTATGTGCAAGCTGATCAGTAATATATTCAATGACTAGTAAGTAGTAATGCAAAATATCAGCACTAGCAAACACTTTTGTATTTGATCCAAGTGTAACAGGATGAGATGTAGATACCTTACCTGTAACATTGGTGGCAATTGTTGAGTTATGGAGGCCTTGAGAAGATCATTTGCAAGTTCATTACGGCGCATTATTAGGCCAACCAAGTCAGATCTGCAAACAGTTATCCCCTTGAAAAAATGAACTGTAGTGTTAGAAGGTTGGAAAGGAAAAGAAAGGCAATTTATAAAATTCCTAAAGATGCTTGTTTTTAACTACTTATCAAAAAGAAAAGAGAAGCAAAAAAGATGCTAGGTTTTACCTGTGTCTGATCTGTGTGCAGATAATACAGAAGACCATGGCCAATATGCTGCGAGTATCTAGTAAAGAAAAAATTAGATAACGACAAGATGAATCTGTAAACAAGAATTAAAGGAAAATATACAACTAACAAGGAAGTAACAAAATATGTCAACAGTAGGTGAAAAATTATGCAAGAAGGCAGGGTTCACCTTTCCGACATTAGAAGGGTATACAACATGACTTGAGCATTATGTTCCATAGCTGCCTGCAGAATGTAATGTCAGCAGTAACCCAGAGGTTAGGTGCCTAGCAAGAACATGTAAAGTGGAGAATTATCATCACTTCACAACTAAGTGGTACTATTTTCACAAATGCTCAAAAAAAACTTGCCTGCCCATTTGTTGCCTTCCCAGTTTTAAATTCAAGAGGCATAATCATCTCATTCGGTACATTGGTGTTGGATTTTACATTTACTTGCAAGGATGCATCGATCATGCCTTTCAACCCATATTTTGGAGCCCATGCCATTTCTTCAATGTCAAGTACCTATATTAAAGGTCATCCAAAAAGAAAAGAATATAAACTTGGGGGAGGATAGACAGACTGGATGGTGACCATGTTATATATATTTCAAAGAAAACAATGAGGCAAACATAAAGTCTATCATGTTGTAGGTAACGTTATGCTATTCTTTTTTCGAGAAAAAGTGTCTGGCATGTAGGTTATGCGAAAAAGCACCATTAGTTGCATCATAATGCAGTTTAATGTCCTTTAACACAAATTATGTCTTTCAGAAAAACTGCTCAAGACCCAATCAAACCTAATAAATTAGGCATAATCTTGGATAAATAAAGCAGTCCTAAATGCATGTAGCTAACGTAATTGAAGGATGAATCCTGTAAATGCTTGGGGAATGTACGTAGTAACTTTTGTCTAGGTTATGAGAAAAAATGTTGGATCATCATGTGCCATTGGTTGCTCAATACTAAACATCCTTTAATAATCTCCCTACCACATAAATTTTACAAACACAACTTACATCTAATGTCCCATAACTCATCTACTAATAATGAACCTTTTCTTTTAAAAACATCTTAACATTATAAAGTAGGAGAACAATTTACATGAATTTACTTATTCCAGTTGCCACACTATAGTATAATAGATAGAGTGAGTGAATTAAGTTTCAATTTGAGGTTGCTGTGTAATCTTGTTGATTTTTTTATTTTGTTCATCACAAATCACAAATATGAAAAGACACTAATGTTAGAGATAAATATGTTAATGGAACAGTTTCTAATGATCATCCTGATGTGGTTAATGCTTTATATATCAGAAATATTTGCAAATTATGTTTCTGAGAATAAACTAAGCTCATACCTCAAGATTATAAGTTATTTGATGCATAGCCTTAAAAGGTATAGTTTGGAAGTATTAATTCAAGCCTGCATTACCAAGAAAGGAAAAGGGAGATTTCTTACTTCAGATACTTTAATCTTCTTAGCTCCATCTTCACTTCCAAAATCAATGCTTGGGCTTTCTGAAACCTAAGAGTTACAATAAGTTAAGCTCATAAATATATTAGGTAAAAATGGAGAGAAATAATATCAATGTGGGAACAGATGTAAGATTCCGCACTAACTATAATCGAGATGTATTGAGAATCAAACACAAAAGATCTAGCCACCACTGAAGCAGAAACTAATGGAGAATAGAGCAAAAGGAAAATTGTTGTCTGTGTTACATGGATCCTTAAAAAACTCTGCTGCACTCAGTCGACCTAACTTGATAAGGGTGCGGGTGTGAGATGCCACCACACTTGTCTAATTCACCTAGGCTGCATTGGTTACAACTAAAAACATGGCCAAGAAGCATAGTTTAGCTGTGTTTTGGGTTTAGATCATAGTAAGGCAGCTCATCTGATATAAAATCAATGAGTAGATCTCACCTCCCCTTCCCCAAACCATAACTAGAAGGGATAGCGCATCTACAGAAGAGAGAGTATGGGCCCTTGCCCAACATTTAGTTTAGATTTAGGTGATGACAAATCATACCTCTAGATCCAGCCCAATACTAGATACCCACACCTGTATCCATGTATTACACATTTTGGCTGATGTGACAAAGAGGACTAGCTTATGTACAGAGAATTTGGAACTTAGTACTCTGAAGGATGGCTTTAACTACGCTTTCTTTAGATACCATAGACAGCTTTGTATTTCTCAATTGTTTCATTTGGATTTTACAAGTGATTCGTACAAATTCTGTAAATAATCCATAAAATGTCACATTTCTGTATATAAAAAAAAATCTTGACAGGGTTGCATGCATTGCTGAACAAAGAAACCTGATTTAGTCTTGGTCAAACAAGGAGTCCACACCATTCTAAAGTTTCGAAATCACAACACTGCCTTTCCAGCTTAGATACTACTGGCCTCAAGATAGTGTTTAACAACAATCAGGCTTGTTAAATTGTAGAGCCATTTACCTCTGAATATCGGAAGGAACGTATCCAATTCAGCAGTTTTGGAATTGCCTCAATCAATGTCTTGTGAGTATCATTTTCATTTACTGCAATTACCATAAGTTTGAGTTAGTGTTGAAAGGAATGGATCATGTAAGTGCTTTACAGGACACAGTTCAGTGAAAATTATCCATCAAGGAAAGCATGTTTTCAGATGGCCAACGTAAATAATAAAACTTCACAAAGGAGCAATTGGTAGAAACTTATGTTCCCCACCTCCACATGCATATAGGCTCTCAAGACTCTTCTGGAGCACTACCCTTGCATAATCCTCCAAGAATTCTTTTGTAGGAGACTCTCTGATCAGCCCAGCCTGAAAACAGTAGTCAGTCACTTTCATATGATATAGTTTCTAGTTCATGCATAACAATGAAAATATAAACAAGGAGAGGAAACTAAGCCTATGGGCATCGAAAGACAAGGGACTTTTAATTCATAAAACCTGAAACATCTGATGTAATAATGTGCCAATCAATGCTGCAGCTGAATACTCGCCAGATTTTAACCTCTCATCCAGCACAGCTCGCCTTGAGCAACTGAAGCTGCCAGCAACCTAACAGAATATTCGACGTTCAAGATCAATGGACAAAGAAGAAGAATCAATTGATGGAAGCAAGACTTTCCAAACGCTAGAACAGTGAAAGACAACACTTTGAGGAATTGAAACAAACAAATGAAAAGTAATTGATTGGACATACCCTGGTTCCAGAAACTAAAATATCTGGATGAACAATGAGAAAATTCTCCCCGCGGTTTATTTCACATTTTCCTTCACTGTCAAATTCACCAATGACATGAATAGTATCCCCTGGTGCAACAACACTATAGCACCTGAAAGGAGATTTATGTTTCTCATCAGTACCATGTTTGTCAATAATTAGAATTGCAAAGCTTAAGAAGAGACTATTTCAATCCTCTTCCACAAATGATTCGTACTGATAATAAATTACAGTTTCTCACAACTTGAAGGTATTAAGATTAAAACGAAACAATGCAGAAAAGTGGATGGGACTAAAATATCGTCTTCTGTCTTTGGGTTTAGGATAAAGATGCCTTTGTATACTCAAATGCACGATAAACAAACATAACCTGCTACTTAACATCAAAAGACATATGATGTTAGAGGCCCAGAAGAACAGGGAACAAACTGGTCTTTAGAAAGTCCTTACAGTAGTAATCTCTGTTTGACATGATGATCTCATTAGGTCTGACAGTTCTAAAGAAGCAAATAATAGCATAAGCAACACAATGCACATTGAGATTATTGCTCTGCAAGACTAAAAATTCCATGACAACTATACTTGTTGGTTGGGAAGATGACGTAAGAGTAGCAATAGAATTTGTGTTTGAGTAGCAAGTCATTGTGAACAGGAAAGTTCATCTTCCATCTTGTGGTTGTCTACGCTCTACTATAACAGAGATCGAGAGAAAACTATTTAAGAGTATTGTATGTCTATTATAAAAGAGACTGTCAATGAAATAGCTTGTTTGTGAATTTATGTTTTAAGTATATTCGGCAGCTTGATGAGAGAAGAAATAACAGAGATTCAACTCATTACCACTCATCCCTCAATTGCAAAACCCTTTCTTCTCCACCTTGTTCATTCAGCAAGCGCAAAACCTGAAAGTCATCAACAGGTGTCCACACATCACTAGTTTTATTGAGAACTCAGAAAGGTTTTAGCAAGGCGCTTGGCACAAACCTTGAAGGAGCACTGTGGCCCAGATGTTTCAACTTGTTCATGCTTCTCAGAAACCTGTAGTTTCATATGGATAAAAGTAAATTGATCATAATTCACATAAAGGGTCTATTTATATAAGAGAAGAGCTGACATACCTCCAATACAAGAAAATAGATAGTTGATTCTTTCCTTTGGTCACTTGAACAAAAGTTTTCTGCCAATTTTCGCAAAACGGCAATTGGCTTAGCTGGTCCATCATGACCATGGGATGCAGTATTCTCTTCACATTGTGGTTCAACAGAAATTACATCTTCTACTTGGTCTAAAAGCTCAATCAATGCCTGAAACAGGATATATAGACCTATAAAACACTGGGACTATCGAAGTATGACTTTACACCTTCTGCACAACATGGGTTTAGAAATGAGTAACAAATGTTAATGATTGCATTAGCTGAAAATACCAGAGCAGTCAAAGACCTTTTTGTGTTGCCTGGAACCAAACTGATCAGTGACTTCATTAGAATCAACCACGTTGGCAGGCTGCATTAATTGCCAGAAATTATCAGGAACATATCTTCTACAAGAAACCTAACAGATTTTACTTGTTTGATGATGCAGAAACTACCTTATCACTGCCGTATGTCAGAGATGGTGGAGTCTGAAAAGGACTCTGACTGTTGATTACTTCAGTTTTGCTCTGGCAGTTAAAGTTCCCATTGTTTTCCCACAAATCCATTGTGTGATCTTTGTTTTTGTTTCTCATGCTTGCCGTATTTGAGCATGCTAACGATTTATCAAGTGCCTTCGGTGGAGGTGAACAAAGCCATTTCTCAAATTTTCTTTCTGTCTCAGGAGGCGTCTGCAGTAATCATTAGTGTTAGTATTACAATGATCATTAACAAAACATGTCCCACAGCATACTGTACATTATATTAGTGTACCTTTTTCAGTGAACATTCTTGAATATTTAAGGAGTTGAACCGTGATGAATCCGCCAACACCTTTACCATCTTTGGTAATTGTTTGGACATGGCATGGAGTCGTTCATTCACTGGAGATATTCTCCATGTTACTTCATCACCTCCCTCATCCTGGCTTTGCTTGATCAGCTAACAAACAACAGCATATTAATTCATTAACTGACAAGCAAACTTGGAAAACTTTTGAATTAGTTAGATTTTATTCTTCCTTGACCATGGATGCAATAGTCTAAGGATCCGAAAATATAGACTAAAAGGTGCATTAAGTTTATAAACAACTGGTGGATTCAAAATCCTCCTTGAAAGATAGACAAGGTTGCTGGGGGGCGAAGAAGACCATCTACATGTCTTCAAAATTCTACAAGCTGGAAATCCATGCCATGTCTATACAATGTTTGTGATAGATCTCTGAGGTTAGAGACCTAAACTCCCCAGTTCTGCAGTGAGAGATTAATAACCTCAACCAAAACAACTCTTATAAAGCAAACTGGCCCAAGCTAAGTCCTGTAGCATGGAGCATGCAGAGAATACGTCTTAGTTTATCTCCTACTTTCATTGTCACATTTGCAACATATTGATGAACCAGGGAAATACACTTTTAGTGGTTAGACTTATTACTCTCCTACTTCATTTTTTTAGTGGTTAGAGTTATTGCTCTCCTATATAATATGTTATTACTCCTCCCTTTAACTTCCCGGGTTTGCAAGTTCCCAAATAAACAGCGTATCATCTGCTAAAAATTTCTTCATGCTACTTTCTTCCTCTCATAATGGATTATGGATTCAAATTAGACTTGCTACTGCTTTGGATTGACTAAGCTTCCTGTTCCAGGAATAACCAAGTGGACAGAGTGTTCTCCTTCCCAACTTCAAATATAAAGTAGAACAAGAATTAGACCTTCTACAAATAGCAAATACTGCTGAAAAATGGGTACTTTAGCTTTAGCTTCACTGACACAGATAACTGCATTGCCTAAAAGTCTTTTTTCATGATATTACATCAAAGAGCTTACTGGCTAATTTCCTCCCACCCTTGACCTTGACCCGATTCCTCATTCACGCAACTTCTTGTAGAATGAGTCTAAAAAGTTGCAATCTTGTAAATATTGAGTAAACATGGAGATTCTTCACTCATCTACACGCATTGAGAAATTAGTTCTGAGTAACAATCATCAGAAAATAAAGACAATTACCATTCCTGGAGAAAACTTGAATCGCTTGTTCAAAGATACGGACTTGCAAAACTCAGGCGTTACTTCTGCATCATTTCTCTCCTCCCCTGAACCTGCAGCCACCACAATCTCAGTAGGTGTACTCTGAGATGGACTACCCGATTCATTGTTTTTCAAACTAACACTACTTTCTTTATCCTTAAATCTCTCAGCTACATCAACTTTATCTGATTCGACCATATTTCCATTGCTTTTAACTTGTGACACTGAATTAACCTCGTCAAACTTATTGAAATTCAATCCATTTTCACCTTTCTGTGCAACGGAGTTTGTTTCATTAGAATCTAAACACCTTAAATCTAAAACATTTAT
This sequence comes from Solanum gracilifrons, assembly GCA_029582605.1. Taxonomy (NCBI): domain Eukaryota; kingdom Viridiplantae; phylum Streptophyta; class Magnoliopsida; order Solanales; family Solanaceae; genus Solanum; species Solanum gracilifrons. Next base: position 5,877 of record JAJOOH010010928.1, on the reverse strand, counting down.
AGGAGTTTTGGATACTGATACACTAGAACTTTCTTTAGGGTTTTGCAATGAATTGGGATTGGAATTAGAATTGTGGGGAACAAGAAGGGACTTGGATTTCTGTGAGAGTGCATTTTGGGTGTGGCGTTCAAAGAAATGCTGGATCCCGAATTTGGACGGCTGAGATTGCTGCTGCTGCTGAAGATTCTGGTTTTGAATACTTGATTTCTTTGTTGATCCTGAACTTGTTCTTTTCTTTGGAGGCATTTTACGTTTCGATCGAACTGAGCTTTTGCTATTCACCGGAGAACAACTAGGGCTTTAAGTCAATCGGAGAAGAAAGAAGTTGAAATTGTGTAAGAACTCAGAGATGGATTTTCCCGCCAAAAGAGAAATGGGAGAATGTTAGGAGGGAGTGAAACTGGACCGTCAGATTTGACTACCAACGGTACCGATAAAAAGTTGGATTTATTTACAGTAAAAACAAGCGAAAGTTTTCGTTTTTTTTAATATTTTAATTTAATTGATTTACAGGGTAATACAAGCCTTTTTTCCAAAAATTAAATGCTATAATTCACAATTTTTAGTTTAAATTTTAATGTTACACTCTAGACAAGAGAAAATGTTTTTTTAAAAGAGTTTTATCATATTTTCTTGGCCAAACACAAAGAAAAAAATGATTTTCTTTCTCTCAAATCCCTTTCTAAACAAAGCATTACACGTTTTAATCTTTGAAGTTTGAAGGCATTTAGATTTTTGTTTAAGATTTTTTTCTGTGTGAAGTTTATATAATCTCCAAGTAGTAAGTATGCAAAGATTTTTGTTTACAAGCTCTAATGAGAATATCGGATGGAAAAAACAAAACAAAAAAAAAATAGAAAAGGTTGAAAAGAAAATCCAAACTAATTTCTGTGTTGTTATAAGCTTTATCTTTTTTCCTCGACACAACAATTTATTCATTGATCAGAATCAAAATATAAATCCTTTCAAATTTAATTAGAGCATTTTTTACTTTTAAATCAAAGTTCAGAGGAGAAGACGAGGAAATGATATTTTTTTGTTACTAGACAAAAATCACAGGCAGAAAAATACAATTAAAATATAAATGTCAACTTTGGCATAAGATACAAATTAGTACTGATAAATAAATTAGCTCCAAAACACAAGATACAACTCAATAGTTTTCTTCTCCCTGGTATAGTTCTTACTACAACAACATACCCAGTGTAATCCCACAAGGGTACAGTTCTTACTGTTACAGGTAAATAGACTAAGGAGCTGTTACATGCATTAAAACAAGCAAGACGAGTATTATCCCAAAATGATTGCAGAGGCAGAGCAACTACACAGTAAACTTGTTAACAGATTCCAAAATCAAGTTTACATTACATGATCTCCTTCCTCTTTACAAGTCTAGTAAGACATCCAAATTGTGGAACATGTACGAGAAATAATGCCTGCATAAATATTATCTTGCGCTGAAAATTGGTTCAGCATCCGCGCTTGGTTGACTTCTTCTAGTGTACTTGAGTAGTAAACCTTCTGAAGAAAGTCCTGGTACCTTCAGATCCCTATTCATTCGTAACAAAAGTAGAAATGGAGCATATCATATTTCAACCATCGAGTATGACGAAAGAAACAAGATTGAAATCATAGGCAATGTAAAGCCCAACCTGACAAATGGCTGCAGTTCTTTCCATTCCCACTTTGGTTTCTCCTGGAATAGTTTGGAAAACCGTTCAGCTGGCACTGATGGCAGTGAAGAAACACTAAAAGCATAAATCCGAGTCTCTATCCCGATCTTTTCGGTTAAGACTTCTCCTTCTAGCACATCAAAACTTCCATTCATCCCTTCTGGAACTTTCTTTCTCCACTCCTCCATAAATCTTTCAAGATTCATTTTTTTCCCTCTTAGGATTACTCTAGCAAAATGCACGCAAACTGGCCTTTCTTCCAACCTCCATGTGCAGCCTCCTCTAGTCTCATCAACCACCTTACTTCCATACACTCCCAAACAGTGCCTTACTATTTCACGAGGAAATCCATCTGCTTCCAGCACAGGCAAAACTTTATCTTCGTTTAGAGCACTTAAAAGCCAGTCATTTAGCACTGCATTATGCAAAAGCATGTTCAGAATCTCATCCACAAAGTTCTCGTCTAAACTTCGCCAATATCCATCTATCTCTACTGCTGCAAGAGCTCGCAACCCTGTGCACAGTTCCTTGTCACTGGCTTGCACCTTCTCAACAAGGTCACTCCATGAATACAAGCCCTTGTTTTTGTGCGTCAATTCGGTATTCATTTGTGACACTTCATCAAACCTATAAGGGTTTTCTGAGAGAAGCAATTTGAGTTTGTCCAATCTAGGAGCAACCTCGACAAGTTCCATACTACCAGGTACTACTTTGATGACAGAAGCAACCACCGCATTGTCATGATCCTTTCCACTTGAGTTTGGTGAAGCTCCAAGTGCGATCGATAGGTTGGAAGGAGGTATAAGGAATACAGAATTAGAAGTTCCAACAAATTTAATGGCATAAGTTTTTGACTGAGTACAAAGAACTGCATCCTCATCTGGCTGCCCTCTTAATGTTACTCTACAGAATAAGAACAAATTCAACTCAAAACTAGATTAACAAAACGCAAATTGAAGAACTTCACTGAACAATACCACCACGTACCTTTGATTGAGGATATCAGGTAGGAGCTTCTCATCAAGCTCAAGAAGCATCAAATCATCATGAGGACCAAAGAGCTGGTGATAAGCAATAGAGATTGATGTATTAGATTGAACATTTAATATTGCCTCCGCTCCTCCTTCACCATAAGGTAGTGATTTTTCTATTTCCATCTTCAGGTCTAGGCTTCAAGAGAGACCTTTCCAATACCCCACAACCACAAAAAAGGAAAAAGAAAAAGGAAAAAGAGAGGAACTTTTCAGTTTCAAAAAAAAAAAGAGGAACTTTCCTTGTCTATAAAGTCCTCATAAGATAGATTTCTAGAGCAAAAACTCTGGTAAAAACAAATACGAGCACAAACAGTCCTGTGCAGAATAGTTATCAGGATCCAAACCCCAGATGACGACAGAACTCAAATGACAGTTTCACTTTCGTGCCACAACATGTATCTATACACTTGACCTGCAAGACAAAACATCTCCAACCTAAGTTGAAGTACAAAATTTAACTAAAAATATTTGTTCTGATAAATATGAGAACAGCATGAAGCTGAATTTATTATTTTAATTTGACGACCTTTAATTTTGCTTCAATCGAGGGTTTATTGGAAAAAATCTCTCTACCCTCATAAAGGTAGGGGTAAGATCCATGTACATCCTACCTTTTCCAGACCCCGCTTTTGGGATTTCACTAGGTATGTTGTTGTTGTTGTCGTCATAACTTGTTTAGTTTCTAGATTAAGGCAATGGCGAAATATATCATCAAGGATTATATACTCATAAATTGTGCAATTTTTTCAGAACACAATGAATGAAAAAATCATTTGATGGTCTTTAAGAGATAGGTTAGTAATTTCTGAAAGAATATCAACAGAAAGAACCAACTAAGAAAAAGCAACTCCTATCTGTAGAAGGCCCAGAAGTAAAAATATATTTTGAAGGTTGAATTTGTACAGAAAGTGATCAAATACAAAACCAGTTCTATGAGATCATTTTAAAATCCAATTAAAAGCTTGGCAGAACTTAATCAGCTGAACACCGTAAAGATAGGGAAACTCAGCTAACATTCAAAACATGAGACACATTATGGCCAACTGACTCGTGCTCAAAACGTTTATGTATGTACCTTCGGAAAGAAGAAAAAACAAGACAACATGGGCATAGCTAATTACAAGACCAGGAAACATTCAAGTCAACTTCGAAATGAATACAGTTTTGGAGAAAATAATCTTATAAGTTTGAGAAAAATAACCTCGGAAAGCATAGATTTTCAACCGAAACTTTGATGGCTTCTTCGGATGACCCTGTAAAGTTTCCAAGGATATGAGCCGTAAGCTTGTCATGTAAAATTGTGGCAACAGTTTGCAACAGTATAAGTTGATGAATGTGGTCTTCGTATCCCTAAACACAATTTTCCTGAAACTTTGATTTCATAGATAGTCAGTCAGCTAATAGTTATTATTTCAAAAGCCACATTTGTTCTTGATTCTAAATTTCTTCAACAAAGAAGTGGCTTTCTGAAATAATATCTATTAGTCGAGTGACCCTATGAGAAATCAACTCAGAGTTCTCTATTTCATACAAAAGTATATTATTTAATCTGCCATAAGTTACTTAATACTTTCTATCTTCCGAAATCCCAAAATAAATCATATGATTTTCAAATAATAGCATTTTATAGTACTTTGAATTCTTTCAAAAATTCATATTTTTTGCAACCATAATGTGATGATTCCTCCATTCTAGTAACTTATCAACTATATAACCAAAAAGGAAAGAACTTAAATATTACTTCCTGCTCTTACTAACAAGTCAAACTGACTTCCTAAAACCTTATGATTATTCAGATTTTGTCGCATCAGAATATCAGCAAAAGTTAACCAAATAGTGAGATAGCAAAAATTTGACCCAACTCTTAAAAGAGAATACAACTATACAAGAGACCAAAATGCAATAACTAACAGTTTCTACCAAATAAAGCCTGAATTCTTTGAAATGACATTTTGCAACCTTTTGTTGTCTATGGAAAACAATGAAATATTGGCCAAAAACAAATAAAACTCGTATCTAAATTCTTGTCAAAAACCCTTCATTTCTCATAGAACAGAATCTCCTAAAACACAAAAACGTTTAATGCTTGTTGTTCCAGATGAACTTAACAAGATCTCAAGCAATAGCAGCAAAAAGAAAAAAAAAAAAACACACACACCAAAACCATCCAAATGAACACGGCAACACACAACCCCAAGTTGAAATTTGCAAAAACTATAAGCAGAAAAATTTACCCTTTTTTCCTGGGAGGCGATAATTGTGCGCTGATCTCCGATGGAGTTCGGGTAGGGTTGAAGAGATTAGTAGAGACAGAAGTAGGGGAACTGTGGATTTGGATTTTGGAGGGAAAATTGGAGAGATGAAAGAAAACTTCCCAATTTTTTTTGTTAATGGGTTGAAAGGCCCACTATTATGGGCTTGGCCCTAATTGACACAGACATACAACTATTATATATAATTGGCAATATATAGACCAAATTAATTAGCAATTAATAGCCTAAAACAAAATTAGCACGTATTAGCCTAAAAGAAATAAAACCAACTTTTTATAGTTTTTTTCTTTTAATCATGTGCAACCAACTCGCATTAATTAAGGAGATGTGGGATTGTTTTTTCTTCCTTGTTAGCTTTTCAATTTCTTTAAATTCTCAAACTCAACTTTATTTAACTGTCTATTTAAAAAAATATATTAACGCAATTTACAGAAACATAAAGATATATTTGATTGTAATTTTATGAATTTTTTTTTTACCAATCAACAATACTTAGTTTATTTGAAAACTGATTGCCTACTTTTAAGAAGTGAAATATATATATTTATTAATTAACCCATTAAAAAAAGGTTACACCAACTTTTAAGGAATGAATTTTTAAATTTTTTTTAAATAACTTATTAAAAGATTGTGACTACTTTTAAGGTAAGAAAATGTATTATTAATGCTCTAACGTGTATTAATTATCACATAATCGATAATAATTAATCATATAATATTAAATGATATTTTATTAGAAACTGCAATAATACATATGCATAAATTATACAATAATTAAAGTTGCGATTACATAATGTACACATAAAAAAAATATGTATTCACAAAAAAATATTCATAAAAATAGACGTGTAAATTTTATTGATGTATACAGTAATTGTAGCATGTATACATAAACTT